>CM049933.1:4399816-4539816 GCA_027405835.1 Asclepias syriaca
TTGATTTGTTTCTTTTGTTGATGCTACTATTCTTTTCTGTACAAGGAGATCCCATGAAGCTTCAGGCCATATTTACTCTTGGGTTGCTAGTAATATATAAACTTTTGCCATCTGAGAATGATAGTTTACAGCCAGCCTTATTCCAAGGCATGCAGACTGTTAACAATGTGGTTGATGGTCCTGTAGATTATGAGATTTTCTCACAACCCACTTTTGGATGGGATACGTATAATTCATAGCCCTTTTGGCAACAGTGAAATTTTTTTTTTCTTTTTTTTTCGTTGGAAGCTTGTAAATACAGTCATTTGTTTATGGTTTCACATTTTTTCTATAATATTAAAGGTCACACTAGACTTCAGTTTGCATTTATTTCTGGAGAAGTACTGCATGTGTGTACTGATGTGAAGTGAACTTATTTCTTTTCAGCTTCAGATGGTCCCTTGTTTTTAATGCCTAACTTTATTCAAGCATATAGATGGAAATGTGATCTAGCAATTATGGAGATGGATACCTGGACCCATATCTGTTATTCAGTTTATCAATTCCTTACTTGATGCATCATTTCTACATCTATTATCTATATTTTTTGTGCTGTAGAAGAGAGCCAATTTTTAAAATCCCTCCAGGCATTTGACAGGCAAAATGTGTAGGGGAAGTGAATTCCATGCTTTCAATGAAACTGCATTATGATCATTAGGGAAGTGAATTGGTTTTGCTTGATGTAGTTTTGGGATTTGATGAGTACAGTCTTAGCTACCGAGTAGTAGTATCTCCCCGCATGTGCTTTTTCCTACTTGTAATTTGTTTTACTGCGCTTGTACAATTATTTTATTGTAAGAAAGGCCAAAGTTTTTATATGGTTGTACAGATATCTAGTTTTCACATTATGGGCATTAGAGACGAAAAATGCCAAACTACTTTTTCTTTTACAAAATATATAAATGGAAATAACTTGGCTTTGTCTGGTTATAACCCTTCTGAAGCTGGTTATTTCTAGAATGCAGCTACTGGCGCTCAACGAACTCAAATGCCAGCACTTCCCATACACGGTGAGTGCTCTCTACTTTTGGCTAGGAATTTTATTTTTGCTTGTAGAAGGGAGTGCTTTATTCTTTATGCTTCAAAGTTTTTAACTAATTCACTTGTCAGATTAGAGAATTGATTCATCCATCATAATTGCCAAGTATGGAGCCAGCTGCTCCATAACTAACCTGTTTTCTTGCTGCTACCAGTTGGCCAAAAACAAAAGAGTTTTTGGCACTATCCAATTATGGAAATAGAATCACTTTCTTGAACGTTGCTTTTTCAAAATCTTTTTTTCTTTTTGCCCAAATCAGATTTGTGGGTCATTCACATTGATTAGCTCAGATGACAACTACCCAGCACACATTAGGCCTACCGAACTACATCAAAGTCCATTGGAAAAATAAAAAGAATGGAGCATAGGGTATGTATGTTCATCTAAAAGAATCACACAATTTGTTCAAATCAAATAAAAATTAATTCATGGCCCAAGAAAGGCTTAACTACTAGGACAAAATGAATTTTAGGCAATAAAAGAAGTAACATAAAAAAGGAAAAATTAGAATTCAGAAGACCAACCCTACATCTAATCTAGGCCAAACAAATAGCATGTCCTCCTCTTTCCCTGAAATGAAGAAAAAAAAAAAGAAGCACAGTAACATAGATCCACTTAATCAGCAATAAGACTCTAATATCTCTCTTTCCATAAAATATTTGTGGCTACTTTTCTTTTTTTCCCCTTCCTATGTGTTCTTTCCTACTTACTACTTTTAGTTTGACTTATAAATAATGAAGAAGAATTGCAAGTGCAGTCACAAGATTCTCACTTGTGACTTTGATTTTTTCTTTCCCCTTTCTTTCTTCTATTCTTCTTCCTTGTGGTAATTAGCAGCAGCAGATGCAGCATATAGCAGTAAAAAGCAATCTTGTTGAGACAACAACTACAGAGACCAACCTTGTGTTTGGAGAAAATAATGTTCCTCTTTGTCCAAAGCCTCGTCGTGCAGGTATTCCTCCATTGCCTGAATTCCTCAACTCCCTCGGTGGTTGCAACAATCACAGGTATTATTATTTATTCATTTACAAAATCACAAAATGTTACATTTCTTTATGTTCTTCTTTATCTGACCACTGTTCTTTGAATCCCAATGTAATCAGCCAAGTACAAAATGATGGAAGAAGTGAAATTCTCAACATGATTACTGAAAAGGTATGATTTTTGGGTGTTGTTTTTTTTTGTTTTTTTGGTTGATTGGTACAAAAAAATTCAGATAGTAATGGTGAAATTAAAGCAGGCGGCAGTAGCAGGAATGGATGAAGGTGAATCAAGCATGTGGAATGGAGGATGTTCATTATCATGTTACACAAGATCACCTCCAGGTAGAACAGAAAATCCTTTGGTTCATGATGCACAGTTCATACATCAGATGGATCGTTATTCTCAATACAATCGACAACAAAAGATGTCTGATAAATATGGATTCTTTTCTGCTTCCCAAGCTTGATTCAGAATAAACCAAACCAAACACCTACCTTTTATATAAATACTGATCAGACTTTGTTCTAACTTAGAGAGAAATATACAGTTTGAAGAATTCCTTTTTTCATTTTTTCTGGGCTTTTATTCTTTTTCCCTTTTTCTGTAAAATTGTGAGATGACATACAGGGTTGTGTTGCTGAACATAGACAATCCTTCAATTGTGAGTTTTCTGTGTAAATATCAACGCTGTTGTACTCTGTATATATCAATTCTTTATACTTATATATATGGCAATAAATATTGAATCTTGAAGCTTACAAGCTCTTGACACTAAAATTTGTTGATTGTTAGCATTTTTTTTTTCTTTTATGGTTTTTTGATTGAACAAATAACTGTAATATAATCAAATATCTCTCTAAGAAAAGGTAGATTAGAATAATATTTATATATAATATATATGTAAAGAATTGTGATCTCTTTGTAAGGATTATGTTGTAGGGAGAGAGAAAGAGACCTTTATCCTTAAATTCATCACCTAACACCCGACACCACCCCCCTCCTCCGCAACCCACACCACCAAAAAGCGGAAAACTCCAAAAAAGAACTAAAATTGAAAAAGAACCCACAACGGAAACTGAATCGATCGAAAACAGACAGAATATAAAGAGTAATAACTCGTTGGCTACTGCTATTCTGTTCTCTTACGCCGGCAGAAAGACTTGGTTCTTCTTGTAGCCATTTCCCTCCAAACATCAACTTCCTATCAACTATCAAAGTGAAACGCATTAATCCCTTTTGTCATCATTTTTTGTATCCCTTCCGTTTCTTGACATGACCTTAACTGTATTCAAGACAGCTGTATAAATTTTCTCCTTAATACTCAAGATTTAGTCTTTTTTTTTCTTGTCCCACTTCGAATTCTTGATACCCATGTAATTCTTGATCAAATCCCACTAGAAAGATGTCTTCTTTCCTCATTTTGTTACTCAGTTTCGTTATTCTTGGGCAATTATTCCAATTTTCTTTCAGTGCCCACATTTACACCCTAGAAATGCACCATCGATTCTCGGAACCGGTCATGAAATGGTCTCAAATAAAAGACAAAGATTTTCAGGTCAACAATTGGCCAATTAAAGGTAGTGTGGAGTATTATGCAATGTTGGCCAACCATGATCGGCTACTACACGGGCGGCGGCTATCTGAATCCGATGATCTGCTCACGTTCTCTGATGGCAATTATACAATTCGGATTGATTCTCTTGGATTGTGAGTGTGAGAATTTCCATGAAATATTTAATCTTCCAGCCAACTTTCTTGTTTCTTGATGGTTTTTTTCTTGGGTATTTTCTTGTATTCCTAACGCTGTTTCTTTCTTGAGATTTTGTCTAGTTTGCATTATACAACAGTGAAATTGGGGACGCCTGCAAGAAAGTTTATGGTGGCCCTTGATACTGGGAGTGATTTGTTTTGGGTGCCTTGTGATTGTGAGAAATGCGCTTCTTTGGGTGATCCATTTCGTACCAGTGTATGCCCTACTTCTCCTTATCTTTTCTATTCAGTTTTTTTGCATTAGAATTGCTACTGTACTCTTTTATCTTCCTTGATTAATTCAAGTTCTTGGGCAAGAAATGATGAACTTTAAAGAAAAAAGAAAGAAGTAAAAGAAAATACAATGAAGGACTTGTAAGGACTTTCTCTCACACAAGTTTTTTGAACTGGAAATAACACGTTGTGGAGCATTACTACTGTAGATGACTTTCACTTATTTTCATCTCTGTTGTTGATTTAGATTTTGGGGTAAAAACTGCTGCATAAGCACAACTCTTATATTGCAATGATTGCTCAAAGGGGTTATAAATATCTGTATTATGGCAGTACAACACACTTTAGATGCTGTTAGGTCATTATACAACAAACATTTAAAGTTTGCTTGACTTTTTGTCTGCTTCTTTTTCTGAGTGTCATCTATCCAAAGAAAGGAGAATGATTTTAATTAATTTTTGGGGAGGCTTAATAGCTTGGACAGAAGTAGATTTCTTCATGCCTTTCTTATGAATACATGTGTTGCGTTTTTTTTTAATTTCCTATGCTCTTTGACATTTTGCAGGGTTTTGAGCTTAGTATATATGATCCAAATATGTCATCAACAAGCAAGAAAGTAACTTGCAAAAGTAGCTTGTGCACACAGCAGAGTACCTGTCTTGACGGATCTAGTCATTGCCCTTATTCAGTATCCTATATTTCATCGGAAACCTCAACCTCTGGAATTTTAATGGATGATGTTCTGCACTTGAAAACTGAAGACAGCCATCAAGAATCTATAGAAGCATACGTTACATTTGGGTTAGTTGCCAGATTTTAAGGTCTTACTTCTTTATGTAAATCTGCTTAGCCTATTGTGCAAGTACTGCTTTTGTTTGGTATATGTTTTTCTTACATATGGTTAGAAAACCCGTGCATTTTGCATGAGATGTATTTGATCAATCAGCTATAAAATTTCAAAACAAAATGTTTTGAATCTTCAAACAATTTTTTCTCCCTGGTTAACTTTCCCCGTCGAATGTCATAAATGTAGTCTAGTCAGCAACAACATCTAAACATATGGCCAAAATTTCTTTTGTGAGTGTAGTTGTGGACAGGTTCAAACTGGTTCATTTCTTGATGTGGCTGCTCCAAATGGTTTATTCGGGCTTGGGTTTGAGAAGATATCAGTTCCTAGCATTTTATCAGGAGAAGGTTATACAGCTGATTCCTTCTCCATGTGTTTTGGGAAGGATGGCCCTGGAAGGATTAGTTTTGGAGATAAGGGAAGTGTTGACCAGGAGGAGACACCATTTACTTTTAACCCATTACAGTAAGTGGGAATCAACGCTTGTTAAAACATTGTCTAACTTCCATATTATTTCCTTTTATCTCACCTTCAATTAGTTTGTGTATTCACCTGATGTCTCTTAACTGAAACTGGTGCTGCAGCCCAACTTATAATGTTGCAGTTTCTGAAGTTCGTGTCGGAACTAGTCTCTTTGATTTAGAATTTCAAGCACTTTTCGACTCTGGAACATCCTTCACCTATCTGGTTGATCCTGGCTATACAAAGATTACGGAAAGTGTAAGAACTCAAAACTTACAGGAATTAACTGTTTAATTTTACCAACCAATCTTCAACTTATAAAGTTTTTTTGTCTTGTTTTGGTCTTTCTTTTTTTTGTTTATCCTCTTTCCTCTCTTTTGGTTTTCCCCAGTTCAATTCCCATATACAAGATAAACGCCGTCAACCTGATAATAGGATCCCATTTGAATATTGTTATGATACGAGGTCATTACCACTCTCCCTAACTTTCTATGCTTTCTTCTTTGATCCATTACTTGTTCAAGTCTCCTGAAAGTTTACTCAATACTGTTTGGTTTGGCACTGTGTTGGACAGACCTGATGCAAATAGTAGTTTGCTTCCAACAATGAGGTTAACCATGAAAGGGGGAGGTCAATTCATTCTCTATGATCCAGTCATTGTCATCTCTTCTCAGGTATAATTGTATCTCAAATTATTCATACTGATTTTGGACGTGTTCTACTGCTATGTTGACCTTCTCTTCTGTTTCAATATCAACAGCATGAATTCGTGTATTGTCTGGCTATAGTCAGGAGTCAAGACCTCAATATAATTGGTCGTAAGTATTCATTTTGTTTTGCAAATTAATAGTACTTCTTTTCTTATCAATCAAATGCAAAACCCGGTGGCATTATTCTTGTTTATTTTTTTGGATATCCTCTGTTTTCTTATTCATGTTTCCAATAGAAGGTTATTTGTTTGTATAAACATTACAAAGAACTTATTTCATTGATGTGGTATAATTTACCGACATTGTACAGAAAACTTTATGACTGGCTATCGAATTGTATTTGACCGGGAAAAACTTGTGCTTGGATGGAAGAAATTTGATTGTAAGTGGTGCTTCTAATAGATGGGATTTCTTGTTTCATACACATCTGAAGCTTTTTTCTATAAATTCATACTCTCCTGATTCAGGCTATGATATCGAGAAATCAACTGCAATGAAACCACGGAATTCAACCAGTGTTCCACCAGCTGTTGCTGTTGGCATGCGCAATAACTCTGCAGCAAAATCAGCTGGAAACTCCAACAATCCTGCTCAAAGTTCCAGAGCATCGTCGCCTTTCTACCATCTCTTCAACATTCACTCGATATTCTCAAGCCTTATTTTCAGTTTCCTACACTTTCTATTATTGTAGCTTTGCTCTGGTAGCCTTCATTGATCACAAGGAACTGCAAAGCCACCATACTTTGGTACAGACTCTGCTGCTCCTGGTGAGAAATTTTGTTATATGTTTAACCCATGGCTGTATATATATATATATATATATATGCATACATATGTAGTAGCAGCATAGCTTTAGGTTCTTTTTCCCATATGCTTCTTTGTGCCATTCTTTTGGGAAGTTTAGGAATGTACATTATTCATGGAATTTTCAATAGAGACCATTTCTAACAATTCTTGGTTTCATAGACATCTATCTATACACATCTCCTACTTCCATACATACACACACACACACACACACACACACACACATATATATATATATATACCCGCAATCACCCAAGATGAGCAAATTACCGGTTGAAGTTACTATTAACTGAACTATTTTTGGTATATTTTATCGTATATTAGATAAAAAGAAAATTCATGAATGTTGTGGTTTTTAAATGTGGTAATGGGAATTGAGAGTGATTTGAGGTTTTCTTAAAAAATCAGTGTCACTCTCTGTGGTTGTTTAACTTTGGACCGTTTCTTCTCTTATCTTGCCCCTTTGTAGATGGGGACCAATTTCTTCTTTCATATAGTTTTGTTGTACACACGTTATGATTTTAGTTGCATGTCCAATCTTAACTTTCTTGAATATACATACACACTATAATTGTATGTATTTTTTTTCAATGTGTGATTACAAATATTACAAAATAACATTAAATGCAAAATAGGTAGAAGTTCAAGTTATTTGGTAATTTCAAGTTAGTAATAAGTTGACTTATTAAACATAATTTTTTTCTTTTTTCTTTTTAGTTTTGATGACAAAAACAAGTCACATTTGTATTGTATGTACAAAATGTGTTATGTTTCCTATATTTTCTAGATGTCACATTAATAATTTGTCAAAATAACACTTTAAATTAGTTTACATTACTAATAATAGCCATTATTTTATCAAATCTTGAAAAAAAAAAAGGAAGAAAAGAAGTATTTTATTTCATTTGTGTCTCCAAAGTCATTAACATGAAACGTGTCCTTTAGTGCCTTGACTTTGATCATTCAACTTAGAGCCAACCAAAATACACTCACATCTCATTTTATTACACCTACTTTTATATATATATATATATATATATTAAAATAAATAAGTAATAATATATAAGAATAAGTCTAAATATTTAAAAGTTAATTTTTAATATTATTTTAAATTAATTTGTTTGACTATTTCCATGTTTATTAACCTTTGTAGTGAATAAGTCAATTGCCCCATAGAGACCGCAGTCAAACTACTTTTTCCATATTACTCATTTCTTCAAAACTATACTTTCATTCTTACTAGAAATTTTTTCTTCAAAAATATTATTAGGAAAATAAAAGGTAAGATTGTTTGTCCAACCACCCCTTAACTTCCACGAAGCTTAGGTTGTTGTTACATGTTAGGATAACTGCCATATTTCTTTGCAAATACTTTTGACTTTCCATCACACATCATTATTATTTTTTTATTTTTTTATTTTTTGTTAATATTACACAATTTCTCATCTTCAATTATTTCTTAAAATAAAAGACTTTTGTAAACTGAAATTTTCACATTATTTACAAACTGTTATTAAATTAAAGAATTTTAAATTCACCAAAATGCTCACAATTATTTATAAATTGAAATATATATATAATATATATATATATATATAATATAATATATATATATATATATTGTATTGAAGTCAAAACGTGGAAGGCATTTTCTGTTAATGTTCCTTTGATGGCGCAGGCTCAATTACTTTTACTCAAAAAATTTGGACACCACCCGTACGTAAGACAATTAATACTTTTGACTTTCATTTTTACCTTAATTTATCATTTCCTCACAATTGTTTTTTCTTTCTCCTTTTTTAACAATCATAAAGGAAAACCAAATTTACATATATTAAAAATTATTGTTATTATTTAAAATAAAAAAAAGCAAAACCATTAGCCAAAAAATAAAATAAAAGTTAAGATGAAAAAGAACCCGTCTAATGATTACCCTTTTTTTTTTGTAGTACTATAAAAAAAAACATATAAAACTTTTTAATATAATTAATGCTGAAATTTGAGTAGTTCAAAAGTCAAAAAATTTCACTTAAAAAAAAAAAGAAAAAGAAAATCTTTATTATTGGAAGAGCCAGGAAGAATGGGTCCCACTGGCCTCCGACGTCACTGAAAGTATACGTTCGCTGGCTATATGGTTCTCGGCTTTCGTCTTCACACGTCCGACGACTTTTTTGCCCTTCACCATACTTTATTTTTCTTCACTGGACAAGCTAACAAAGGTTCAATCCACCGTACGTGTACTTCAACTCCCCTATCCCAAATATATATGTTTCACCCCATTTCTCATCAAACTCAATCCCCTCTCCCCCTATATATATATATATATGTATACATATTCTTTTGTGTTTATACGTGCATATGTATAAATATATATATTTAGCAAGCTAGCTATTCTTGATTCATTTCTTGATACACAGTTTCACACGATATACATAAAGAAGGATTCTTTTTTCGGGGAATTGTTTTTAGTAGTCTCTGAAACAATAATTTTGTTTGAAATATTTGATGGGTTTTTCTATTAGATATAAAGATGCTGTCTTTTTAGGCAATAATTGTAGTTATAGTTATATAAGTATGAGAAGTAGTAGTAATTTGGTAGTGTTTGTGGTTTTATTAATAACCCTTTTGGGTATACAGAGTATTGAAGCATCTGGAACATTTGGATTCCCTATACACCACAGATATTCTGATGCTGTTCAGGGTTATTTTCACTTTGATGGCTTGCCGGAAAAGGGTACTCCTGAGTACTACTCGGCTTTGGCTAACCGTGATCGCATCATTAGAGGCCGACACCTTGCTGAGGTTACTCCGACCAGCTTTGTTGATGGCAATATGACTGTCCAGATTGCTGGACTAGGATAGTAAGTTTCTTGATGTTTTCTTTAATTTTTCAAGTTCCAACTCTTGCTTCTTGTTATGGCTAATTTTACTGTATTTGTTCATTGGAAGATTTTTGGCCCAGCTCTAGTTTGAGTGAAGAAGAGCATCTGAAAAGTAAATATTATCTTGGCTTTTGGATTAGATGGGAGAGCTGGATATATATATACATATATATGTTGTTGTTGCTAGAGAGTTAAAAGCTTAACTTGTTTGAAGATGTTTCTGTTTTCTTTCTTTTCAATTCTTGTATTGACTTTTTAGTTTGTTCTTAGAGAATTCTAATGGTGGATTTATACATGGATGACCATGTTAGTTATGAGGAAAAGACTATTGCTTGGAGGGTAAAATTTTGTGTACTAACCAAACTTAAATTGTTTTCCAAAATTTCAGTTTGTATTATGCAAACGTCTCGGTGGGAAATCCAGGCACATGGTTCTTGGTAGCACTTGACACTGGAAGTGACTTGTTTTGGTTGCCTTGCAATTGTCGTAGCTGTGTTGGTGCTTTGGTGACAAGATCTGGACAAGTATGTTATTTCATTCAGAATTCTTATTTGATCTCTCCAGTTGATATGTTCTTTTGAGTCCAATAGAAAGAACATTTGCTTTCTTGTTAATTCTTCATTCTTTGTGTCAGCAAATGATGGCCTTTTGTGTTTCTTACCACTCCAACTGCTATATGTGCCCTGTTGCTCTTTCTCGGAGAGGCATAATGTTTTGTTTTATGCTTTTTGTGGATACAGAGAATAGACCTTAACATCTACAGTCCAAATGCATCTTCAACTAGCATGGTAGTTCCTTGCAACAGTACCGCATGTGGTGCAAGGAGGCCATGTGCAGTCTCGCGTAATGCTTGTGCTTATCAAATTAGCTACCTTTCAAATGGTACTTCATCCACAGGAATCTTGGTAGAAGATGTTTTGCATTTAGCAACAGATGATAGTCAGCAGAAAGCTGTTGAGGCACCAATTACATTAGGGTTGGTATTATTACACAGTTCCCGGTTAAGTGCTTTTGTTTATGTTATTATCACTGTTTCATCATCTTCTGTTTCAGCTGTGGAATTGTTCAAACTGGTGGATTTTTGAATGGCGCGGCTCCCAACGGTCTGTTTGGGCTAGGTATGGATAATATATCAGTTCCTAGCACCTTAGCAAGCAAAGGTCTTGCTGCAAATTCTTTTTCCATGTGCTTTGGACATGATGGAATTGGAAGAATTGTTTTTGGAGATAAAGGAACCTCAAATCAAGGAGAAACACCATTCAAACTTCATCAATCACAGTAAGTATAGTCACCTTTGACTTGTGTGTGTACATGGATTTTTCATTAGATTTTAACCACAAATAAAGCTACCAACTTGTTCATTTTCCCGTCTTAATTCTCTTATCAGCCCTACCTACAACATCAGCATGACACAAGTAGCAGTAGGGGATAATGTCACTAATGTCGATTTTTCTGCAATTTTCGATTCTGGCACCTCATTTACATATGTGGATGATCCCGCTTATTCTGTCATTACACAAAATGTAAGTCGTATCCTAACACCTCGTCTTATCATTATCATCGGTATGCATTCAACACTCACAAGACTTGTTGATTTTTTCTCCAGTTTGATTCTCAAGTGCAAGAGCCACGCCATCAATCTGATTCTAGTATTCCTTTTGAATACTGCTACGATTTAAGGTCATTTCCCTGTCTGAAAAAACACTTCTTTCCTTTCCCATCTTCTCTTCTTTTATGTGCATTTCTCGAGGGAATACTAAATCCTCATTTTCATACAGTCCAACACAGAAAAGTTTCGAGGCTCCGGAGTTGAATTTGACAATGGAAGGTGGAAATAGATTCTTTGTTACTAAACCAGTTGAAGTATTTAGTGTTAAGGTACAGCTTTTTACAGGATTTCATCATATATATATATATAGCTCAACAGTCTTTGTTTTCATTGTTTTTTCTTGAGTTTGTTTTTGATAAGGAATGATCATCTGCAGGGAGGAGGGAGAATATTTTGCTTAGGTGTTCTCAAAAGTGGGGATGTCAACATCATTGGACGTAAGTATACTCTTTTTTGTGATTATTAAGGTTTTCAAACGAGTCCAATGTTTTTTATACAATGTAAACCAAATTTGTTGTGTTTAAGAAAGAGATTATTGATGATGTTAAGTACATTTCTTGCTCATTGTTTTCCAGAGAACTTCATGACTGGTTATCGTATAATCTTCGATCGCGAGAAAATGGCTCTGGGTTGGAAAGAATCTGACTGTAAGTTCATTTTCCCTGTTCTCCTCCATTCTTATCCCTCTGTGTTTTTGTTCATTTTCTATATGTATCTGCACATTCTCAGGTTATGATGATGGGAAAACTGAGAATAGCTCGAACACATTTCCAGTAAACAGAAACACTACTGAAGCTCCTTCACCTTCATCTGTTGTCCCAGAAGCCACTTCTGGAGAAGGAAATGGTTCTCCGGTGAACACATCAGTTCCACCGGCACCATCTTCAGGCAATGTGGCGGCATCCACCATGAATTTCCTAGCCTTAAACTTCCTGTTTATTCTTTTTGGTTTTTTCGGCCTAAATTTTTGATAGGATTCTTTCTCCCTGCGGTTCAACTTTCTGTACCATAATAGAGGAACATATTATTGTATTGCATCATAACAATTACAATTACAATAACCTTAGACACTGTAGTGATATTTTCACTATGTTGTCTGATCCCTTGTATAGTAAATACACCTCTCCTCCACTTCTTTATTAACATCTTTACTTCCCAATACAATTAGGATTAACCTTCAAAACAGTATTGTCAACTCATTCACAGATCACTGGTTAAATAATAATTTGGATTTCATCATCATCATCAATGTTGGATGAAATATTGTCCTCCAGCTTACCTCACAAAAATTTCAATAGCATGCGGTATATTATATAAATAGAATAAATTACAGATAAGAAAAAGCACAAAGAAAACAAAATTGACTAACAAAGAACAGTGCTATGATCACTCTTCTCTTCTATATTTTTGAGAATTAACAAAATTGGACCTCCACACCTAACTTTTCCAACAAATCTTACTCAAAATTTTGTAGTATATTTGTCTGTCATCCACTAGGTGAACTACTAGTTGGCTCTGGCACGTTTCCCTTTGCTTTCTTTTGGACTCTTACCATGGTGAGATACCTGTTTTGACTTCATCTTTATTGATTTCACTAAAGAAGATAATTCATGCTTATCGTTCTTTGAGGCCAGTCCATCGGGTTCTGAAGCATCCTTAACTACCTTTGCTTCATCAGATATCAGTTTAGATTGCTCTTGCTTCCCTATATTTTCCCTCTCACCCTTCTGTTGTTTTTGTGCCACCTGACGTGCATAAGCAGCACTCCTGAAATTATATAGATAAATTTTGGTGAGGCACAGTAGATATACCAGGAGCATAGTAATGACAACTTCAGCATACAATAATCATTATTGTTATTGTTATTATTCTGGGGTAGTTGGCATTTCCTAAATCTATTAGAACAAGCAACGATAGGTTATCAGGAGCATATAAAACCATATTACGAAAGACACACGTTTGCCATATTAAATAGGCAAAGACTGAAGCATCCCAACTTCAAAACAAATAGCAAAATATTGGATACTAAATTGGAGAAATACCTTTTGAACTGAGGGTCTGTTGGATCCAAAGCAAAAAGAGGTGAATTGAAGAGAGGGGCAAACCGAGGATCATCATAATTAACAGCAGGTATCTTTCCTTCATCTGGAGCTTCTTTTCCCTTTTTCCCCTTCAACTTTTTACGTTTCAAGTTATAACCCTTCAAGTTCGCATCTGTTCCTTTATCATCAGCCAGCAATAATTCAAGTTCTGCTCTACTGGCTTCAGCCTCTTTTGCCATTTCTTCATCCTGCTTTTCTTTTTCAGTGTTTTTACCTCGATTTTTCTTGCTACCTTTTGCAAAAGATTCTTCAACAAAAAAGTCATCAGATTCTTCGATAGGTTCCTTATCTGAGTCACTACTCTCATCTTCTGAGGAATTTTTCGATCTATTTTTCCTACTCTTTTTCTTTTCTCGTCTCTTTCGGAGATATGCCTCCCAAACAGATTCTGATTTTCTGTCTTTCTTCTCCAAAATGCGTTTACTCAAATCTTCCAAACCAGTATTGAAAGTGATTTCCATATCCTGATTCTCCTCGTTATCCTGATCACTTCCCTCTGACCCATCCCCAGACTGGAGTAAAGCTCGGTATAAATCCTGTTTCTTTTGTTTCTTAGAAGACCTATCTTGTGCAACATCCTCATCAGTAGAATCACTACTTTCCCCCTCATCTGAAGCCAAAAATTCTTTCAGCTCCAACTCAGCAAGCTGGAAACAAAGAACTAAATCAGAGTAATAAAAGAAGAATGTAAATAAAACAACTCCCTTCAGCTAAGAAGATTCTCTTTCTTGTTTATATTTTACTATTTGGTAAGATACACGTGAACTTTCTGTATGTTCATTCTGGTTCTTTTTTTACCCCTATCCTGTATTTACTTAATCTGTTAAGGGGTTTTGGTGGCTAGAGGGAAGTGAGTGTTGCCTATGTCAACCAATAACACACTATTTCCCTGTACAATCCAGCAGTTCAGATATCTTGTGAAGATTCTATATAGCTAATGCAAAACATGTAATTAACTATGCCTAGAAGCAAACAAAATAAGAGCTTCATTATTTTCAGCTTATTACATTGACATGAATGAGAACTCTCATAAATCTTCATCCTCAAATTGATTCAGTTATTCCACATTCCTAGATATAATGAAGCTAAATTATTTTATGTTGCAGTAATGTTTGGGGTGACAAGAAGACATGTTCAAGCTGAAGCACATTTTTGGTATGGGAAATGAAAGAAGGAATTGTGGATGTCAAGTGATTTTTAGTCAGTGGACAGTTAGAAAAACAACAAACATATACCGTATGCTTCTGTTTAATTTTTTAAAAAAAGGAAGAAGAGAAATACTTGGTCAGTATTGAGTTTTCTTTTCAAGGTTTTTGCACGCTGTGGCTCATCATCATCCCATGTCAGCTGGATTTTACTGTGCTGGAGTGCTCTAGTATGGAAGTCTACACCTTCAAAATCTCTTGGAGCCTAAGGACAAAAGGTACATGGGAAAAAAGTTAGTAGTTAATCAAATCCCAACAGTCATAATAAGAAGGAAAAGGCAGGTAACACTAGGCAAGATCAAAGTAAAAGATTGATGCATCTTATCCTTAAAAGCAGGAATAAGTTGCAGTAGAATATCTATCCTTAAAAAGAAAACAATTATTGGTTGTTGCAACATCCAAGCTCTGAAGTTAAATACTATTTCATAATACCACTGCATTCAAAACATATACTACCCAAAATCTTTTGATATACTTGAATACCTGAGGTCCTATATGAGCAGATCATTCCAAAAAGAGGAAGAAAAGAAAGGAACATTCAAAGCCATTGTCTACCATTATTAGACCAAGGGTTTCAAACCCAGAAATAGCATGAGCAAGTGCCATTGTATGATATTCTCTTTTAGGAAGCAAGATAAGACAGGACATGATACAACAACAAAAGATTCAAAAACCATATACTTTGTTTGAAGGTCAAAAGAGATATATACTTCAGTTGCAACATCACGGGGCTCGTGCTTGAATTCCATGGAGTCAGGAATGAACCTTAAGTCTAGCTTTGTAGATGATCTTTCGAACTCAACCCCATCACAGGTTTGGTAGAGGTAATCTGCAGTAGCAACTGAATCACATTCCACCACCGCATAATAGTATCTGAAATTGTTAGAGACAGAAAGAAATTCAAGAGATCAAAACAGGCAAGCACCAAGGAAGAAGCGAAAAAGAGAGAATTCATGAAGAAAGCAAGCTAAAGACAGGACAAACAACAAAAGATCATAACTATCTGAGGCATCCAGCAATACAGAAAAAATTTAATAATTAATAGAAACTAAAATTAGCCATGAGAAAAACTCACTGGTCACCAAAAAAGGAAGAAAAGGGCTAACAGCACCTAATTAAATTCAAAACCAAATGCACACAAGCCCCAGAAAAGTTCTAACAGGCAACAAGAGCTGAAATTTGTAAAATTTCTAAATTCAGATAAGATTGTTTTTTGATGAATGATATGAAAATATTTTCAGATTATCACCTTAGCCTGCTTATTTCATAAGCACGTAACTTCTCATTGTCAATCTCATCATCATCACCATCATCATCATCTTCATCTTCATCTTCATCTTCATTGTTCTTATCTTTGTCCTCATCAAATAGGCCAACCGGACCATGAATTGCCTCCTCTTCCATGCGTTTGAGGCCAAACTCAGATGGATAGATAGACACTGACTTGATATGGCCATTTTTGGGGAGAAAAGAGCTCAGCAGCACATACAAATCACCTGCCTATGTAAGAACGAACTCATTTTCAGCATAGATATAGAAAAAATAAAGAAACGTGTATAAAAACCATCGTTACAGAATAAGAAGAAAGCATTTGACTTTGAATACACAATCCAGAACACAATTATTTATTTTCCTTGGTAAGCATTTGATATTGTAGCTTATAATCATGAGAACATGATATCTGATAACTAATATAACTTTAAATTTCAAGGGACCAATTATGAAAATAGGCAATTTAACAGACATCATAAACACCAATGTCTACCCTCTTGAAAGTATACCCCTGTTGAAGGACATGAGATGAAGTTATGAAAGGTCAACATTGATCATGGAGCCTGGTAAGGTTCGATTATGTATGAAAAGATCAAAGAGTAAGAATCTCTCTCCATTTATATACTCTATATGACAGTAAGAGCTACTAACACAAAGCCTTCTTATTCTTCAGAATTTTATGTCTCAGTGTGCAAAGAAAAGATGCAGTTCGGCCGTACAGTATTCCATAACTTATTCCTCTGTGATCAGTCCAATATCCTTCACATGCATCACCTCCTTGCCTAAACAACCCTCCTCCCGTTATTTTTTCTTTCTTTTTTTCCTTTTTATGCCTTAAGTTCACAATCAAATAAAAGAAAAACACCATCATGGAAGCTTGTCAATCTAAATGATCTCCAGGACAAATCTATCCAAAAATTATACACGTATCAAGTCTTCCTATTCACATTCAGAATGCTTTCCCGACCATTTGAAAACAAAAAAAAAAAAAAAAAAAAATGTTTGCAAAAATCAATAGAACTTCTCACACTTTTGGCATACATTGAGAAATACATGTAGGCATTTCTGCAATGGAGTAGACCGCACACGTTTCTAATTCCAGATCATCCTATTCTTCACACTCATCTCTATAAAATTGTCACTGACAAAGAATTACTTGATTTGGCTCAACAATTTCCTACATTTTAGCACTAGAATTTTGAGATTCAAGAACTTACATCCTAAAGACTATTGAGTCATAAAGAAGCAACTTTAGGGCACCAAATGAAAATAAAGGATGTGAAAATGGAAGCCACGTTTATAACAAATCAGAATGCATAATGCAATACTTTGAGCACCATTACTCACCTTAACTTGGCTCCAATCCATATTAAGAACAGCAAGTCTGTGTGTCTCCTTATCAATTTCAGGTATGTTCTCCTCCTGTTCCACAGGCCATGGAAGGGATTAACATTTCAGCATTCACAAGAATAACATCACAAAATTTTGTTAAATTATTCATATCTACCTGAGCAAGAGCTCCTTCCTCCTCTTCATACAATTCAGCATCTTCTTCTTGGTCTGAATCCGTGGTGCTTGAAGAAGAATCATCATCACTCCCCACGTCCTCTGGTTCAGATTCTTCTGATTCATTTTTCACCTTCAAATTCTTTTTCTTGCTTTCATCCTCTTCACTCTCTTCACTGCCGCTATCCTCACTCTCATCATCTTCACCCATCAACTCCTCACTATCGCTCCCACTCTCTTCATCCTTTAACAATTTCTCAATCCGTTCAATCTTCTTAGCTCGTTCTTCTTCTTCTTCATCCTCAAGCTGATAATAATGCTTCAAAGATTCAACACCCGAGTCCTTCTTCTTTGGCTTACCTCTCTTATCAATTGTCGCTTTCGAAGAAGCGAAATTCTTATCAGTAAACATGCGATTAAACCTAGAATCAATCGAAACCTTTGCTTTATTCTTCGGAGCCTCCATAAACCTAGGGTCCGAGTGTACAGACGCGAAACGAGCATCAGTAATGATTTCGCCCCTGCTTTTCCCATTGTCGTTTTTACTGCCGCTACCCTGCGCACCGTCGCCTGAGGATAAAGTCTCAACTTTATCCTTGTTCTTCTTATTCTTGCTCTTTGACCCCATTGATGATGCAGTTGATCGTCCCAGCTCAAACAAAAGCAGCTTACTTCAGCTCGAATATCGGAAAAACCCTAGCTTCGGGAGGGAAAAAGAAATTGGAGAAGAGATGGCTCGGTTGGAGAACTTAAAAATCCGGTTACCGTTGGATCCCCTAGTTTTTTAGTTTGCCAAGGCAGAAATTATAATTCTAATTCACATAATGGGCTTTTCTATGTTAGCCCAATATCTTAATGGCCCTGTACATTTTCTCTTCTAGTCATTCTTTTTATTTTGGGGCCCAAAAACTTAATGGTATGGGATTAGGAGTTATGTTTTTTTTTTTACTTAGGGCAATGATTGAATATTTTTAATAGAATCAATATCTAAACTAATTTTGTTCGAATTGGATTGGTCTCTCCAAGAAATTTTGACTCTAAATTTTAAGAAATTGTATACATGAATTAAGAAATTGAACCATTGATCTAACTTATGCTAAGCACCTACTAGGTCTTGGGAATGGTTCGAAATATGACTTATGTATGCATCTGTTTAAATGTTGACATGACTTATGATTTAAAAGTGTTTCATATAGTTTGAGATAGTTTGAGAGGGTGACATGTTTCAATTTATGAGTTATGAGTGAATGCAAATAACTTAACACACAAAATCTAAGTCAGTGTTTTGACATAATAGAAAACGTATTGTGAATGTCATGTAAGCTTGTGAGTATGTGAGCACCATTTCAAGAGTCTGGGATAAAGCATTCCATCGAATAAGAGTTGGATCATGCAAGTGCAATCCAAGCCAAATATAAATTAGTTGAACTCATGATGACTCCAAATATGGAGAAAAAAAAACGCAAACTCTATTCTTGCCCTCCCTCTAAAAAAAAAAAGAGAAAAAAAATGACCTTCAAACCAAACAAATCCATGCATCCACATGAATCCATCATGTTATTGATTAAGAAATCTTATCCACACATGAACTCATGATTTCTTAAACAAAATTCACATAACACCATGATAGCACCTTTTCTTTTTTCAAAAAGCTAAAAATCCTCATAGTCTACACACACACACATATATAATATATATATAAAACTTCTCATGATTAACCCTATGTAAGTAATTCACAACCAAAGAATATAGAAGTTTGCTATGTAATTGACATCTCAACCTCAATTAGTTGATTTCAACTTACAAATAAGACAACCCTAATCATAACATCACTAAGAAAAAAGAATAAGTAGTAAGACAAGTTATAGTTAGAATTGATATTGGGAGGAAGCTTAGAAAACACTGCTCCCATTGATAAATCAAAAATTTCAAAGATGCCAATCATAATGTCTCCTTTCTCTCTCACCACACTATCTTTAGTATAAATAAGCTAGGGATAAATCATAAATCACAAATTCCAACTCCATCCATGCAGCATATAGCTATGGCTTTACTGATCACATCATCATTCATCTTTTTTTCACTCTTTTTCCATGGAAATAATGCACTTAGTTTCAATTACTATGACAAAACATGCCCAGCTGCTGAATCTACAGTCACTAAAATTGTCACTAATTCAGTGAAGAAAGACAAGACAGTCTCAGCAGCTTTACTCAGAATGCATTTTCATGATTGTTTCATTCGGGTAATTTTGTTAAAAACGATAAATTTAACTTCTTTCTATCCGCTCTATCCGTTTACTTGTTGTTATATTGTTGTTTCAATTGAAGGGGTGTGATGCATCTGTGCTGCTGAATTCAAAAGGAAAGAACACAGCAGAGAAAGATGGACCTCCTAATAAATCTTTACATGCATTTTATGTCATTGATGATGCAAAGAAAGCTGTGGAAGCTCTTTGCCCTGCCATAGTTTCTTGTGCTGATATCTTGGCCTTTGCTGCAAGAGATGCAGTTGTACTCGTGAGTGAAACCCGTCTTTTATTAGCTTAAACTTTTAAAAGTATACATAAATTTAACTCTTGTGGGCATGCAGACTGGAGGACCCAACTGGAAAGTTCCAAAAGGAAGAAAAGATGGAAGAACATCAAAAGCTAGTGAAACTATAAATATGCCATTCCCAACCTTCAATATTTCCCAACTAAAACAGAGCTTTTCCCAAAGAGGCCTATCTTTGGATGATCTAGTTGCTCTCTCAGGTACCAAATACATATATATGTTTTTTACTTGTTATACAAGAAATCATTGTGTATATATACAGGTGGGCATACATTAGGATTCTCCCATTGTGCATCATTTGAAAACAGAATCCACAACTTCAATGCAACACACGACATAGATCCAACAATGCATCCATCTTTTGCAGCAAGATTAAAGAACACTTGTAGTACAATCAAGAACGCAGGAGGAACAAGCATGGATCCATCTTCAACAAGTTTTGATAACACGTACTACAAGTTGATTATGCAGGGAAAAGGGTTGTTTTCTTCGGATCAAGCTTTGCTTACTAATGAAAAAACAAAAAATTTGGTATCAAAATTTGCCACTTCTAAAGAAACTTTTTATAAGGCTTTTGTGAATTCTATTATCAAGATGAGTAGCATTAATGGAGGTCAGGAAATCAGGAAAGATTGCAGGGTGGTAAATTGAACTCAAATATTGCTTTATTATTATTATTAAGTTCTTATTTTATTTTTAATTCAACAACAAAGTTTGCAAGTCAGCACAATTTTATTTTTTCTAATTTCAATTAATTTTATTTTCATTCAATTATAAGTGATTTTATAACCTTCTAAATCTTAAAATTATCTTTTACGAGACTTATATGTATGAATTTTAATAATTTTAAATTTTATAAAATTTTATTAACAAGACCTTGTTTTTAAAATTGAAAATAAATTAGTAAAACAAATTTTTATTAAAAATAATAAAAACACTAAAACTGAAATAAAAATTAAGAAACCGTTATTTTTTCAATTGAAAATAAAATAGGGACTAAAAGAAAATTTGTAAAAATACATTTAATAAACAAAAAGTAATAAAATTTAATGATGATGGAATTTAAACCCACTTAGAGATTCCACCACTCAATCAATATAAGTATTAAAACTGAAATTAAAATAAAAATGAATTATTTTTAAAAATTCATTTAAAAAACAAAAATAATATAAACTTCATCCTTATAGATTAATATATGTACTAAAAATGAAATAAATATATGTACTAACCCCTTTAAATAAATAAAAATAATATAATCTTTACTAAAAAAGAAATTACGGACTGATATATGTACTAAAAATGAAATTTAAAAATAATATAAACATCATTTTTATGGAATAATATATGTATAAATAGATATACTAACCCATTTAGAAAAAATAAAATAATAAGAATTAATATATGTATTAAAAATAAAATAAATATATATAATAACCCCTTTAAATAAAAAAAAATATAATCGTTACTAAAAATAAAATTACGGACTGATATATGTACTAAAAATGAAATTTAAAAATAATATAAATGTCATCTTTATTCAATAATATATGTATAAATATATGTACTAACTCGTTTAGAAAAAAATAAAATAATAAGGATTAATATATGTACTAAAAGTTAAATAAATATATGTAGTAAGTCCTTTAAAAAAATACAAAAATAATATAATCCTTACTAAAAATGAAATTACTTACTGATATATGTACTAAAAATGAAATTTAAAAATAATATAAACCTCATCTTTATGTAATAATATATGTATAAATATATATAATAATCTGTTTAAAAAAACAAAAATAATATCATCCTTACTAAAAATGAAATTATTTACTGATATATGTAATAAAAATAGAATTTAAAAATAATATAAACCTCATCTTCATGGAATAATATATGTATAAATATATATACTAACCGGTTTAGAAAAACAAAAATAATAAGGATTAATATATGTACTAAAAGTTAAATAAATATATGTAGTAAGTCCTTTAAAAAAATAAAAATTATATAATCCTTACTAAAAATAAAATAACTTAATAATATATGTACTTAAAAATAAAATTTAAAAATAATATAAACCTCATCTTTATGGAATAATATATGTATAAATATATATACTAACCCGTTTAGAAAAACAACAATAATAAGGATTAATATATGTACTAAAAATGAAATAAATATATATAGTAAGTCCTTTTAAAAAAATAAAAATTATATAATCCTTACTAAAAATAAAATAACTTACTAATATATGTACTAAACATGAAATTTAAAAATAATATAAACCTCATCTTTATGGAATAATATATGTATAAATATATATACTAACCGGTTTAGAAAAACAAAAATAATAAGGATTAATATATGTACTAAAAGTTGTACTAAAAATGAAATTTAAAAATAATATAAACCTCATCTTTATAGAATAATATATGTATAAATATATATATACTATCCCGTTTATAAAAACAAAAATAAAAAGGATTAATATATGTACTAAAAGTGAAATAAATATATGTAGTAAACCGTTTAAAAAAAATAAAAATAATATAATCATTGCTAAAAATAAAATTATGGACTGATATAGGTACTAAAAATAAAATTTATAAATAATATAAACATCATCTTTATGTAATAATATATGTATAAATATATATACTAACCCGTTTAGAAAAACAAAAATAATAAGGATTAATATATGTACTAAAAATGAAATAAATATATGTAGTAAATCGTTTTAAAAAAATAAAAATAATATAATCCTTACTAAAAATGAAATTACTTACTTATATATATACTAAAAATAAAATAAATATATGTAAGTAAGCCGTTTAAAAAAATAAAAATAATATAATTCTTAATTAAATAAATTTATGTAGTAACCCTAAACCCTGAACCCTAAATTTTGAATTTTAAACCCTAAACCCTAATATAATATAATCCTAACTAAAAATAAAATTACGGACTGATATATGTATTAAAAGTGAAATTACCTTGCACTTTTGGATTGAGTCTAAATCTGACCAGTATAATACAAGTTATTTAAAAAAATGGGTTTAAAATTACAAAAATAATATAAGCGACTAAAATTTTATTTTGCAAAAATTCGTTTAAAAGAACAAAAAATAATACAAGTATTAAAACTGAAATAAAAATTAAAATGACATAGAAAATAGTAAAAAATTATTTTTAAAAAATCGTTTTATAACTCAATATGTAGTCACCGTTTACAGCTGTGGAATTTAAACTCAGGCTCTTTTTGACTAATATATGTATTAAAAATTAAATAAAAATTAAAACCACACCTTCGGATCAGACTCTGGAGCCTTAAACTACTCGGCCTTTATTAAAAAAAATAAGAAGTAAATAATTTTTTTTTTACAAAAGTCAGTTTAAAAGAACATAATATATTTAATATATATAATTTTTGAAGAATATTTATGCGACTATTTGTTTCTATCATGTCTCAAACTCATGATCTTCCTGTTATAAGTGAGAGTGTTTACCATCCGAGCAACGCCTTCTTGACATATACATATACATTCAAATAATATTTTAATATTGTACTTCAATTCGCGAGGGTTTTTTCTCTCTTCCTCCTCAACACGGTCTTGAACTGTTCGCCGCCGATCAGGCCACCGATGGTCACCCCCAACTGCAACCCGCCGGAAGAAGCCACTCCAGAAGAAGTAGATCAGCTTCAGAGGAGTATAAAGAAATATAAACGCTCCATTATGGAGATATTCGGAAGACATTGACATGGGCGATGGACCACTCTCCGCCGACACGGCAGCTGACCGCAATGTTTGGGGTACTAATTCCTTTGTTGAGAAAGTGAGACAGGGACCCGTAAAACCTTCCATCTATACTGGTGAGGATGAATTGGATGAATTTGACGAGGTTGACCTAAGTTTCATTCACGGCTTGAATATGGGGCCAACATTGGAAGAAAGACATTCAGAGTGTGGACCTGAAGTACATATTCCACTTGAGACATACAAGGAAGCTTGGAAACCATGGAATAGAGCAGTTTTCCTCAAACTTTTGGGAAAGAACGTGAGTCTGAAGGTACTGCGTGGTCGTTTGGAAATACTGGGGTGCTTGCAGTGGGGATTTGAACTGGTTGACCTAGAAGAAGGCTTCTTTGTGGCACGATTTCGCTGCTCGGAGGACTACAGGTATGTCTTAGATAATGGACCGTGGATAATCCTTGGTCATTATTTAACAGTCACAAAATGGCGACCTTTCTTTAACTCTAGGGAGGAGACTATTCTCTCTACTCTGATATGGATTCGGTTACCTAATATGCCTATAGAATGTTTTAATCGGAACATTCTTCTCGCAGTCGGTAACTCGGTAGGTAGAGCTATTCGAGTTGATGATACAACTCAGGAGGCCATTAGGGCTCGATATGCTCGGGTTTGTGTTGAAATACAACTCAATCGACCCCTTATTCCTGTTTTAACTCTTGAGGGGAGACAATTTCAAGTGGAGTATGAAGGACTTCATCAATTTTGCTTTCAATGTGGGAAATATGGCCACAGACGGGAAGATTGTGTCGATGAGGAGGTATCTACCGGTGAAGCCACCTCGGGGAGCCGAGATGAGTTGGGTGGTCCATTTGGGCCATGGATGTTACCCAATAGAGGTCGACGGAGACCACCGGTGACGGAATCTGGGGCTGAACGGTACAGACCAAGGCAAGAAGGCGGTCAAACCAAGCACAGTAAGGTTCTGCCCAAACCTAAGAGGACTGAGCCCAATAGAGGAGCAGTAGATCGGATGAGGAGGACCCAAGCTGAGGGAGTGGACCAGAGTAATCCTATGGACACTCGAAGCCGTTTTTCAGTGCTACAGGGATTAGAAGACGACTCTATGGAGTTGGAGGAATTAGCCACTTTAAAAGAAAAAATCCAACAGATCCCACTTCCTGGTGATAGATCCAAGTTTGCGAAGCCCCAGGCCAAGCCCGTCAGACAGCCCAAGAAAGGCCAGGCCCAGAAACCCAAGGAGCCCGAGGTCCCTGTCTTACGGAGGACCAACCCACCTCTCACAAAAGCTCATTTTCCTCCTTTAACCCGGGATCCAGGGGTAATTGGACGACCCAAAAAGGGAGATGGCAATTCAAACAAGATAATGGATACAGAGGCAGTGCGAGACTCTGGCCCAGGCAAACCACAGGGTAACCTTCATGACCGACCTCCTGGCATAGCCCAACGGAAACAAAGTTCATGGAATCCACCACTACCGGAGGCACCCGATCCCACATCAAACGGTGACCATGCCTCTAGACACTCCGACGAAAATATTATATGTATTGTTGTAGCTGCGGACATGTAGGTGGAGGGGGGGCCTCCAGGTACTAATCTCAACCCTTCCTTATGAACCCGACCATTTTGGTCTGGAACTGTCAAGGGGTTGCCTCGACAACCTTTTGGATAGCTCTTAGAGACCTCATTAATGTATATAAACCAAACATTTTGGTTCTAGTAGAAACCAGGGTTCATAGCAACCGAATTCGACATTTTTTGGATACTTTGTATTTTGTTGATTTAATTGCAGTGGAAGCGGTGGGATATTCTGGGGGAATTTGGATTCTTTGGGACAACACTATTCCTGGCATGGAGGTCATCTCGTGTACTGACCAGTGTGTGACAATGGCAGTACATGGGGGACATCAAATTCATTGGGTATTTTCAGCAGTGTATGCATCTCCTTGCCGCTTAGTGAGAGATGATCTGTGGCTATATCTAACGCAATTAGCTCGATTACTCAAAGTACTCTGGTTACTAGCGGGTGACTTTAATCAGGTACTAGATCCGTCGGAAAAAAGGGGTGGTAAGCCAGTTACACTCGTCCAAACTGCCTCAATTTGGAAATTTTTGAATGACAGCGGATTGGGTGACATGGGATACTCGGGACCCAAATACACTTGGACGAACAATCGAACGGGTCGGAGCAAGATTCGAGAGCGCCTAGACCGGGCAATTTGCAACACAAGCTGGAGAATACGCTTCCCGAATCATCATGTCCTTCATCTCACCAGACTTCACTCCGACCATCACCCCATCTTGATCTCCGGGGAGCATAACTCTAGGGGTATGCATGGCACTGGCGGAGCTCCATTTCAGATCTTGGAAATGTGGTTCCGACATCCCAGCTTTGAGGGGTTAATAGCTGATATTTGGAGAAGAGGTAAGGGTGATCTCCAATCTTGCTTCCGGTTGTTGCCCCACCTAACACACATATGGAATAAAGAGGTGTTTGGACACATTTTCCATCGAAAAGCACGTTGCAAAGCCAGGTTGGAGGGCATACAACAATGTCTTACTGTCAGATAATCGAAGTATTTGGAGACTTTGGAGGAGAAATTGACAAAGGAACTGAATGAAATACTAAACCAAGAGCATCTTTTCTGGAAACAGAAAGCTGGAATCAAATGGCTGAAAGGGGGCGAACAAAACACAAAATTCTTTCACCAATCACCCCTCTTGAAGAGAAGCAGAAATCGAATTGTTCAGCTGAAGGATGGAAATGGAATTTGGCAGACGGAACCGCAGCGGTTGGAGAAAATGGCCACTGACTTCTATGCTGACTTATACACAGCAACACACGAGGCCGTTTCTGACCCTCTCCAGTGGTCTTTCCCGGGCCTGCACCAGCAAGATAAACGATGTCTCAACAGAGGGGTAACAGGGATGGAAATCAAGACAGCCTTATTTCAAATGGATGGAAACAAAACACCAGGACCCGATGGAATTTCTGCGCTCTTCCTCCAAAAGTATTGGCACTTAATTGGAGAATTTGTGATCTCCTTTGTTCAAAAGGCTTTCCTTACTTCCTCTTTTCCATTTGAGCTGAATGGAGTTCTCATTACCCTGCTCCCAAAACTCACTTCACCTGAAAACTTATCCCAGTTCAGACCGATATCCCTATGTAATGTGATCGTGAAGCTCATCTCAAAGGTTATAGCTAACCGTTTAAAGCCACTTATGCCCATTCTTACAACTCCCAATCAATGCAGTTTTGTGCCGGGTAGGCAGGCGGCGGACAACGTGGTTATAGTTCAGGAACTTATTCACTCCCTTAAGACAAGAAGAGGAAAGAGAGGCGGTCTAATTGCTTAAATTGACCTCGAAAAAGCCTACGATCGGGTTAATTGGGACTTTTTGGAGCAAATCTTACAAACCCGTTGGTTTCTCTGGGTCGCTCACAAAGTTAATTATGTTTTGTATCTCCTCGGTTGAGCTATCAGTTCTATGGAATGGATTCAAATTGCCTCCTTTTAAACCTTCTAGGGGCCTTCGACAGTGAGACCCCTTAGCTCCCTATCTTTTTGTGCTTTGTATGGAAGTTTTAAGTCAACAAATTCATATGGCAATTGGCAGTGGGTGCTGGAAACCAGTTCAGATCACTAGAAATGGGCCACGAGTGTCCCACGTCTTCTTTGCTGATGACTTGCTTCTAGTGGGCGAAGCTACCGTAGAACAAGCACGGGTGATGAAGGATATCTTAACATGCTTTTGTAACTAATCTGGTCATAAGGTGAGTTTACCTAAATCCAGAATTTGGATCTCTCCCAACTCGAAACCACAGCTGGCGGCTACCATTAGCTCAACCGTTGGGATGATGTTGACGTCTAATTTGGGTAAGTACCTTGGTGTTCCAATCCACCATGATCGAATTCAGAGGAAAACCTTTGGCTACTTGGTAGAAAATGTGCGAAGGAAGTTTGTTGGATGGAGAGTTGCAAAATTGTCCCGAGGGGCAAAGATGCTACTAATACAAAGTGTAACTTCTACAATCCCATATTATACTATGCAGACCACTCTTATTCCAACTGGGACTTTGGCAGAAATAGAGAAACTTAATCGAGCCTTTCTATGGGGTGGTCTTGGGAGATCTCATTACTGCAGTCCCATGGCCTGGGACCGAATCTGTACACCGAAACAGAAGGGAGGATTGGGCTTTAGGTCGCTGCGGTTAATGAATCTGGTGGCTCTTGGCAGACTATGTTGGCGTCTGCTCCAACACCGTGATGAATTGTGGGCCAAAATCCTTCACGCAAAGTATGGCAGCTTGGAGAACCATCACCTAACACGGAAACGGATTGCCTGCTCCCACACTTGGAAGAGTATTCTCCAAGGGTTCCAAGCTATGAGAGTTGGCCTGTTATTCCCTGCTCATCCACAGAACCAACAATCTCGCCCAATTTGGCATATATGTGATTCTGGACAATTCTTCTCAGCCTCCATGTGGGAACTAATTTCGCCCACTCCACCTAGGTGTGACCTTGATCATTTATGGCAGCGGATATGGAAGTTCAAGGGTCCCTCAAACCCTTCATTCACCCTCTGGCTGGCCATACATCAAAGATTACTCACTATGCATCAGCTATATTGTAAACGGATTACCCATACGGAAGCTTGTTCTCTCTGTGGCTGTCTTGTTGAGGATGCACTTCATGTTTTACGAGATTGTACTCGACCAAGGAAGACTTGGAGTCTCTTGTTTCCACAGCATAGTTCAGCTATTTTTTGGAGCTGTAACTCCCTGCACACTTGGCTCTTATTCAACTTAAAACGACCAAAAAACCTTTTTGTTGATATACCCTTTTGGTCTTACATTTTTAGAGAAGTCATCCATAGTTTTTGGAGGCATCGCAACTTAGAGTATTTTCAGGATGACTATTTTTGTATTAAGCCTGTATTTCTTGCTATAAGAATTATGGAGAAAGTCTTTAAGTTGTTGTTTGCTTGGGAGAACGATGTCCTCCCCTAAGCAAATATATTTTGTATAGGGACATCATTGTACAGGTTCTCATGTTTGTTTTTTAATACTAACTTCGATCCCGATTTTAAACAAAAAATAATAATAATAATATTTTAATATTATTCTCATGTTTTTTGGTTATTTTTATATTTTCTTATTCTTCGTGTCTTTTTGTTTGGAAAAAAATCATTTAATTTTCATATTGTTTGCACTAGTTAATTTTATTGGAACTTTTTATTTGTTAGAAAATAAAAATAAGAAAAGTAGAAGGAGAAGAGAAGAAGAAAGAAGACAAAGAGGAATAAATATGAAATGATATCATATGTATATATATTATATATTATTAAATATATTTAAATAGCATAATAACATAAATATCTTGAATTTAAAAAAAATTAATATCATAATTTTTTTAGAATTTGAGACCAATGTCACCATATAGTATAATGACTATTTATATCAATTTGTCTATTATTAAATATATTTAAATAATATAATTACATAAATACCTTTACAGTTTTTTTATTTAACAAAAAAACCTAATGTCATAATTTTTTTTATAATTTAGAGATTAATTCTAAAAAAAAATAATTTGAAAATTAATGTCAGCAAACCTCTCCATAGTTAGTGTGAAGAATATTTATATGCCAATTTGCTTGACAATTGATTTCACTTCCCACCATATTTAGCAACCATATTTAGCAACCAAATTTTATGATAAAAAATATACAAAAAATAAAAAAAGATAAATATATATATATAACAAAAGCACATAAGATCTTAAGAATGTTCATATCCAAATTATATATTTGTGTATGATTACTAAGGAGAAAAGAAAGTTTAAACAATAGAAAGGAAAACTTATGATACAATTTGCATAATAATCTTTGGAAGGCTAAATTTTAGGCCTTCACAGAAGAAGCTTATCAATCTGATGAATCAATGGGTCAGAGCTAAAAACAACTGGGCAAGCATCCACGATGATTCTCAACATTATGGGATGTAAAGAATTCTTCATCCTGCTCAATACACTCAGAATAGTATTCAAGAATTGTTACTATCTCTTCAAAGTCTGGTCTTTTCTTTGGATTCTTGGACCAGCACCTGTTTATCAGTTGCCTCAGTGCTCGGGGGCACGTTGATGGCAATGGTGGTCTTTCATTCTGCATCCAAGAAAACAAAAAAGACATCATTTTTACTCGATTTTCTAACACGACAAGTCAAGATAAAAACGTCGATTTTCACAAAAACTAAGAGGGTGTTTCTATACCTTATGGCATACTGCATAGGCTGCTTGTTCAGCATTTAAATCATCAAAAGGAGTCAATGCAGTAAGAAGTTCCCAAAGAATGATGCCAAAACTGTAAACATCAACCTTCTTTGTGTGGTGCTTTTCATTCATCATTTCAGGTGCCATCCAACGATACGTGCCAGTGAATCCCTTTGCACTGCCACACTGGGATTCTAAACAAGAAATTCCAAAGTCAGCAACTTTGACACACATTTCTTCGTCGAGGAGTAGATTTTCAGACTTGAGATCTCTGTGAAGTATTCCCTGGGCATGAAGGTATTGCATCCCGTGTGCGATGTCTAGAGACAGCTTCAAGACTAGTTTGATAGGAAGTGAATGTGGCTCTTGCTGATGCAGGAACTTTCTCAGGGTACCACCGGGTAAGTATTCAGTGATTATACAAAACACAGGGGGCTTCTTACATGCTGCAATAAACTGAAAACGACAAGTGCAACAAATAAACAGGAGGAGTATACTACCTAAAATGAGGGAAAATTTGAAGTTTCAATGAGCATTAAGCTGTTTCTCAAAATCAGCACAAAACAGGTGAAACAGAGACTTGAATCAGGAAACAATAATCGAAGTAATTTCTGCAGAAGAAAGTAACTCTTAAAAGTAGAGGTCAAATATTTTGACAAACTTAAGAAATGCATCAAATACTCTATTATGCACTGAAACCATATCATTTATTATGTCGAGGATCTTAAGTTACCGGGGTAACTTCACATGAATCTTTCCGGAAATGGGTAATGCAACTTGGATCTATGAAGCTGCTGCTTTCTCTTATGAGCTACCCTTAATTTCTTTCCAGAACTAGAACGGTTGCTTAAGCTATAACTGCTGGCATTACTTTAAAATAAATAGCAGTCACAAAATACATTATCATTGTTTTTCTTAACTTTCTCAAAGTCGAAACTTTGAATCAGAAGCAATTATATCCTTGCCTAGTACTTGATATGGTGTCAAGTTTCATATAACAACAGACAATTATCCATCAGAAGACGAAAACTTGGACATATTTACTTACATCGAAAGTCTACATAGATAAACATGGTAGATTTTGCTAAGAATTCACCAAACAATGTCCTTTGATTTGTAGCTATGCACTTGAAAGTTATCCCAGAAGTTATTACACAATTGCTCACATGATGTCCCTTTAAAAGCTTTATTCAAAAAGACAATAAGGAACAAATTTACTAGCAGCATTGTTTTGTATATGCCAGCAAGAATTAGAAAAATAAATCTGTTAATACTAAGAATTAAGGGGGAAAAAAAGGTAAGAAAGAAACTGAAAAGAGATGGGAGTGGTGGTAAAAGCTTACTGTGATTATATTGGGATGCTTTAATCTCAGCAACAGGGAAACCTCAGAGGTGAACTGCTTTTCAAGAAACAATGCCAAATCTCCATCTTCTTCAGGTTGGCTAATGAGCTTAATAGCTACATCCCTTTGCTTATAAATGCCCCTATAAATCCTACTGTGTCTTCCAGAAGCAAATTTATTACCTATGTACAGTTCAGACATGTCTGCACTCCATTCCTCTTCTCCTTCCCCTTTTATCTCAGCTCCAGAAGACACAAGGTACTTGGACCATGACACAGCCCTTCTATACTCTCCCAATGACAGTCTCCTTTCTAGCTTTACATTGTTGGCCACAATTTCTTTGAACCAGTATAAATGAAAATTCTTCATGGGTTTTTTTATTAAAAACAAAAAAAATTCATCAAATTGCTAAATTTTAATAGCATATCAAATTAAAAAAAAGGACAAGAAGGAAGAGAAAAGGAAAAGAAAAAAAGAAGAAGAAGAAGAAGTTGATGATTATAAAAACCCTTGGTTATATAGCTAGATAGATGCTTCATTTCCATGATTTAGGCACTACATTTTTTTAATTTATTTCACCAATATCCTAAAATTCCCAGCTAAACAAACTTCCCTCAAACAAAACCCAGACACACTCACAATCACATACCACAAACCCTTCAAATACAAACAAAAAAAAAAAGATAAACCAATTTTCACCAAGATGCAAACTTTTCAAGAAAGAATACAAATGCAGCAAAAGAATTCCTAGGATGAATGAATTTACACAAAAAGAAGAAAACTTTTTCTTACTTATTCGCTGCTTATAACCATTTCATGACCATGTAAGTACCCCCAAATTCCAAAAAAAAAAAATCAACAAGTGATAAATGGGTTTGTTAAGAAACAAAGATTCATGGGTTAGAAAAAACATAAAGAAAGATTTAGAAAATGGTAAAGAGGGTTGTAGCTGAAACAGGTTTTTCCTTCTCTTTCATTGTTTATGCAGTTAGAAATGGAAAACTTGGGTCTGAGGAAGGCAAGAACAGAACAGAACAAAACAGTGAAGGTGGTGGTGGTATTAGAATCACAAGAGAGAGTACAATCCAATACAATGCCATATAAAAAAACATTCATAACGTGGGAAGATCCACTTCTGAGGAGACATAAGGGTCTATAATGATTATGACCTTAGCCCCTTTTCCTTACTTGGTTACCCCTACTGTTTTCTTGAATCTCAATATTGACACCAGTCCTTTTCTCTCCTTTTTTTTTTTTTTCTTTTTTTTACTAAAAAGAATATCTTTTTATTGTTAAAATGACAAATTTACTGGCGAATCGATGAATAAGGACCAAAGATTTTCAATGTTTTAAAAGTTGGTAGTTGTCATTAGTTTTACTTTAATGCATCTAATCAATTTGTTTCGGTATCATTAAAATAATTAAATTAAAAAAAAAAGAAAAATCCTAAAACTAAATAGGAATTAAAACGAAATGGTAGGGTTAAAATGGTAATTAGAGTCCACGTGCTTAGTCTGTCGGGTCACGACGACTGCCCTACTACGTTACCATATTACAACAGAAACAGACGGTTGGACTCTTCTCTCCCCTCCGTGTTTCTTCTTTAATATATATATATATATATATATATATATATATACACACTGTAACGCCAAGGTTAAAATGGTAATTTTGTCCATTTATTTTATTTTTTCCAAAATCTTTTAAATTTTTTTTCTTAATTTATCTTTTTATTTATAAATAAAAAATTAAATATATTATGAATTTCAGACATAATAAAAATAAAAAAAAATATTTTAAAATCAAAAAATTAATAGCTCAAATGAAAGCAGTTTCATTACATTAAAAAAATATATATAATATTTATAAAAATTACTTTTTTTTTTAAAGATAAAAGCTTTAATTTTACGTATAAATTGAGTTGTGTAATAAACGCATGATATATAGTAAGTAGTAGAAGTATTTGGTAGTTAGGATGGAAAAAAAGGAGCCCTCACGTGACAACCTTGCGTTGTGTTGGGAAAGAGAGAGAAAGAAAGAAAGAAACATTTGCTGTAGGAAAGATCCATCCGTATACGGTCTCTTCCCTCCCCAGTACTGATTTTGCGTACTATTCTCTTTTCCACTTTTTTTCCCCCCTTTTTTCCTTCTTTCTAAACAGGAAAATATGAAATATACCCATTTATTTTTGCATTTATGTTTGTTTGTTGGTATTTTTATTAATTACTTGATTCGAGTTTATGGGTGTTTAGATGTGAAAAAACTAGTGAATGTTTGGGGTTTCTAAGGTGGTGGTTGTCATCTGTTTGTACTTAGTTTTTATAGATTGTAGTTTCTCCTATATGAATTTGATGATATATATATATATATATATATATATATATATATATTAGGATAGAATAATAAGATTCCTTTTAGAATGGGACAAGAAATGGGTAAAGAACAAATGCTCCTTTCTTGTTCTAATGAGACATAATGTTAAAAGTTTCATTTTATTTTTAAGGTAGAAAATATGGTTAAGAAGATAAATCAGTGATAGTAATTCATCTGCACATCTTATTTTTTATAGGTGGAAAATTGACAGTTTCATCCCAATGCCAAACTAGTGGTTTATAATCATTTTCATTATTCAAATAACTACATCTCTACCCTTTTCTTGAAACATTTAGACTAATTTTGTTCGAGTTGAATTAATTTTTTGAAAAAAAATTTCTTTTTTCTTGCTAAGGATAAGAAGTATATTAGATATGTCACAAATTATGGGAGAAAGTTTTTTAAATGATTTACTTTCAAACTAATTCTTATTCAAACTGAATTAGTTTTTTATACAACAAATTCGTTTTAATCAAAAGAGAAACGTATGTAACAAATTAACTTACAAATCATTAACATAACATCAATTCATGAATTTGTGCACATCAATAACTACAACCAAACAAGTTGGTCTAAACTAAAAAAAACACACATGAAATGAAAAAGTATAAATTTTTTGTTTTACACAATTTAATTAGTAGTTATTTTACTTATAAATGTAAAATTAGGATTAAAGTAATAGTAATGGAAATGAAAAACAAAAGCAAAAAAATATATATATAGGCCCCTCTGGCTTACATGATTTTGTACATCTATTTAATTTAAATGTTTGGCACCAAACTTAATTTCCAATCGTATGAACCAAAAAAAGGACATTATCTACATCAATAATACAACCTTGTGTTGTACCTTCTTCTTTATCTAACAACTAATTATTAAATATAAATTAATATAAAGTTTATTAGATATGTTATAAGAAATATTTTAGATTAGATCAAACAATTATTTATTCTTTCTGTCTCTTTTCTTAAAGTTAATTGCATGGTGGTGGTGGGATTAAACTATTTTAATTAGCTAATTAATTAATTAACATAGACAAGTCATGTGATTATCTACGGTAAAGTACGGCCTAGTATGTTCTTGTCCTTCTTACTAATACCACTACTACTATTACTAAACAATATATATATATGTATAGCTTTATGTCATTATTAATGGTGTTTTAACAAATGTTTAATCATTATTAGTACAAATAATATGTTTGTTTAAAGAAATGGGGCTAATTAAAAGGTGGTTGATGAGGGGGTGGGGTGGTGAAAATTTGGGGGTTTTTTTAAGAAAAAAATATTTCTTGTGCATGAACATGGGTGATGATGGACGCCATGTGCATTGGTCTATGCTTTTTGGGTATTTGAAATTTTTTGATAAATTTTAGGATTGGGTTGTCTTCATCCACATTCTGGAAAAGAAAAAAAAAGATGTCCTGATTAGTACAAGAGAACCTATTTGGCAACATGACAATGATATAAAGACAAACTTATGGTAAAGACAGTGGGAGTTTAACATTAATTATATATATAATGTTATTTGTTTTGACTTTTTGTGTGAAATGAAATAACTTTTCCTAACATTATCCTTACTGGTAAATGACATGTGTATAAAGTAAAGTAAAATCAATTATTCTAAGTGGTCTAAAAATCACATCATATCATATCATGGTGAGGATTGAATGTGAATAAATAAAGACAAACCCTAAAGCATGATTTGTTACTAATGAAAAGAATGCATTACCAAACCCCAATTGCAAATTTACCTCTTTGTTGACACATAATCACAAAATGAGAACTTCTAAGTTGTCATCAATTATTGATCATAATATAATTGTTGACCAATCCAATACCTTAGTGGATGGCTTATGTCAACAAAGATTTGAAATCTTTCACTTAATTATCACCACAATTTCTATTCAAATTATTAATTTTTTTTTCTTAGTTTAAAATAAAAGAAGAAGGGGGTTGTTTTTGATGAATAGTTTTAGAAAGAAGTTGAAAATGTTAGAATGGTGGTTGATAAATCATTTCTAACAAAATAATTTATGGATCTAGATGATGTGTATGCCCTAATTTTGGTTGATTGATATTTGATATGAAACCAAAAGAAGTTAAGCAACATTTGGGGCTAGTTGCTCTAGGCCTAGAAAGACCTTCGTCTCCCCCCTCAAGTCATGTTACTTCAATGCAAAGATCAGGAAAAATATTTTGTAATGGATGACCACAACGTATGGGAATGTAATTTCTACCCCCACAAAGAGGGTGGAAAAAAGAAAAACATAAAAAAAAAAAAAACAGAAAGAAATCAAGTTTAATGTATTTTTTCAAGAAATGTTATTGGTAGTCCAAAGAATCATCAACCATGTAATTAATCAACTCTAAAAAAGTGTATGAGAAATATTCCAGTCGGCATGCGTATCAAGAATTAGATCTCAGCAGGAACTTAAGATACATACTTACACACACAAATATATATATATATGAAAAACAAAATCTTGACAGCCATCCATTTGGATTTTATTCGTATATGCAGAAAGATGATTCTTGAGCTATAATATAGACACATCATATAAATACAACTATGTACCCGTTTAATTTTATGAAGATTGATTGATATATATATATATATAATTTCAAGTGGAATAAAAATTATATTCTATTTTCTGTATGCAATTCTCTTTTTACTCACTTGATAAAAACTCTAGTGATGTCAAAATCCTAACTAATCTAATGATGACGCCTTGTGTTTTATTATAGTCAAAAGAAAAAGGGCAAAAAACCTGGTAAAGCATATCTTCATTTTTGAATGAAGTGTTAAGTAGTAGTAGCCTATATTTACCACAAATCAATGATGGAAACTGAATTACTGCTGCACCCCACTGGCCTTGCTTGGAGTTCTCAAGTATTCTGCAAGGCAAAAATATGGAGCAAAAGTATATAAGATCTTCGTATGCCAAAAAAAAAAAAAAAAAAAAAAAAAAAAGGTCTCTACCAAATGAGCAAGAAGAAATCGGTATAGGCAAAAATTCAAATTTCACACATGTATAACAATGGCACTACAAATAGCATAAAACAACAGAGATCCAGGAACGGTAAGCAATGATGAATCAGCCAAAAAGAAAGTAAACTGTTCTAATAAAGGAAAAATTCTTCTTGTATCAAGTTGGAAGATACTTGAAGGAATAAACTAGAAGATGGTGTATCATATTAGTTTGAACCGAAATTATAAGCCTTCCCATCACAATAGAATAAGAAAAATGGGTAGGCTAAAGATCCAAAACCATATAAATGATAGTAATAGTGTGGGAAATGATTATTGTTTCTTGTGAGTTTCCTATACATGATTCACTAGCTGTTAATGCCATGCTACAGTCAAAAATTCTCTTTCCAAGACAGAAACCAACATAAATTCAAAGATATCCATGCCTTCAACAGGTTAAGTGGGATTGTTTGTTTTTATCAGTCTTTTCTTCTCTCCCACAACTTTTCCACGACATTTTACATGCTACCTCATATTTAGTTCACTTGACTTCATGTCTATATGCAGAATCAACATACCGATCAACTAAAATTTATTGCAGTTTTTATCATTGTCAATCTTTTCTCATGGGTAACTAAACCTCTGTTGAAATTAAAGTCTGAGATTACGAAGTAGGTCATACCACTAAGAATATAGTCGTCCAAGGAGAATACCGCTGAAGACAATTGCACCAAACCACTTGTTGGATACAAATCTAGAAACAGAGAGAAGAATTAGCTTAATCGATCAGTAATTCGGATATCAGAAGCATAAAAACAAATGAACTGTTACCTGCAAAACATATTCAATCACTCATGCAAAGTAAAATACTAAGAGAAACATAACATATTATCGTGATGAAATTTCTACTCTTTTATGCAGCACAATGTCTAAATGGAGCAAAAATAAAACCATATAATTTTAGAGAAACAAAGTAAAAGTGCATATCCAACCAATTGAATGCAGACACAATTCGCCTCTTGATATATACTCACTTCTTGTTGCAATCGGCACGGGAGGAAAAATTAGCAGTTCCAATTTGCCAAGCTAAATGACCAGATGCACCAACCAAAAATGCATAAAATGGCCATCCTGCTACATTCAAATAATAGAGAGATAAGCCATTGACATCAATAAATTTGGACAAAGAATACTACGGGGCAGAGATAATAAAATAGAGTAAGCAGTAAAAGGAGACAGGCAGTGGCATATAAAATACTTAGTTGCAGCTGCGTTATTATGAAGGATTACAAGTGAAGAAAGTAATTACCAATATCAGCATTATAACCACTTAGAGCAAGACTGATAATGCTTGCAACTCCAAAACCTGAAATCCATTCTTTTGTAGAATCACCAAATCTCAAGGCTGTTGATTTGACCCCAACTTTCAGATCATCATCCTTATCCTGGAAAATTACAAGTGATAATAGTTCAAACAGAAAAAAAATATATATATATTTGAAGTGATATTCTCAAATAGCAAGTAAAGGTACTTCAATGTGATTTTTAACCACGAAAACAAGCATATTCTACTTTCCTCACACAGAAATACTTCAAATAATTATGCAAATAAATCAGTGACCAAAATCATCATATAACTGTGAGGTACAAGAACAATACGTTCAACACATCCTTAAGTAACATTTGAAAAAAAAAAGTACTTCCTAACTTCCTGGAAACTTATTGACAAGTTATCTGTTAGATCCCGCAGAAAAAAATAGCATTCCTTTAATGTATCAAGTAGTAAATCTCTGTGTTATGGATATTTAGTCTAACCTGATGTGCATATATTGTATCATAAACAAGTGTCCAAAAGACACCAGAAACGTAAAGTGGCAGCACAATGGAAGGATCAAGACTTCCTCTGACAGCAGCCCACCCTAGTAAGGCTCCCCAGTTAAACGTTAAACCAAGATAGGCTTGAGGCTGCAACAAAGATTTAAACTTTCAGATAGAACAAAGCAAATGCCAGTAAAGAGACAAAGGGAATGATGCTGGAGGAGTTGGGGAGAAAAGTGAATACATTGAACAATAAGGGAAGGAGTGCACTGAAACATTACCCAAAATGTCACTCTCTTCATGAGAGGATATGAAAAAACGAGGAACAAGGATGAAGCCCCTAATATTTGACTGGAAGAATAAGAAAGCAAAGAAGTTAATAAACTCTGAAAAAAAAATTGAGGAGCTAAGTCTCCAAAAGATTTAACATACCTTAAAGAAATTGTAAAAATTTCTTCCAGGCATAGGGCATGCTATCTCATAATAGAAAAAAAAATTACATGCAATATGTTACAAACCGTCACAAAACTATGCAATCCCATGAAGCTTGAAACTGAAAAACATGCCATCTGTAAAGACTACTAACCTGAAATTATTAAGTTGGAGAAGGATCCCAAGACCTAAAAGAAGTTGGAAACCTAGAAAACAAAGCCCTTTAAATGGTGTCAAGAGGCCACTAGCCACTGGCCGCAACCTTGTACGCTCTACCTGCACTATATCATTAGGCAAATAAAGGAACCATAACAGACTATTGATAAAAGAAAGAAAAATAATAAACTTCAAATATTGTCCATCCTTCTTGTCAAACATAAGGAAATGATCAAAAAAGGAAGTGTTTTGTATAATGAGCTAAGAAGGCAGACAAAATAATTTCTTGGCATTTGCAGAGACGATGAACCAAAGACAATTCCACAAATAATAAACTTTACTTTTCTCATACTGTAGATTCAATAGTCTCTCCAATCAAAATTAGAACATCTAAAGTGTCTGTAACTAATTCAACTACGTACCCAGCTGAGGTTCCATATAATGCCCGTTTTTTTCCATCAATCATTTCGTACAAATTGTATACTTAGACTGACAATTTATTTCTAATCCTGCTTCTATACCGCATAGATACTGGTTCGCTCATATTCCCGGTGAGGGGAGGAAATAAAGCAAATTTTAAATGTAGAAGGGAAAAATGCTCAATTACAACCAGCCAGAGAATCAAACCATTGTAGCTCAAAACACGAAAAGTAATCATCACCTTAGTATCAATATCCCTATCAAGAAGATCATTGACTGTGCAACCAGCACCGCGCAAAAGCAAAGCGCCACAACCAAACAGCGCCAACATTTTAAAATCAGGCAAGCTTCCAGGTTCCGCCGCTAACGTAATTGACCAAAAGCATGGCCAAGCCAATAACCAAGTCCCAATCGGCTTGTCTAACCGCGCCAGATGCGCATACGGCCGCAATTTCTCCGGTAAATACAAATCAATCCACGTCAATCCTCTCTCTTTCTTTTCACCATCGTTGTTATCCTCGTCGGGTTTCGAGTTCGATAGTGTCGAGAAATGGTGTATCTCAGGTCGAGCAAGAGAGTAACCATAGTAGTAGTAGGTTGTATTTGGGAGTTTAGCTGCGGTAAAATGGTCAAAAAATGAAAAATTGGATGCCTTGTCCCCAGAAACCGTTAAGGCGGGAGAGTGGTGGAAGACGGAAACGGAGAGACGAGAGTGGCGGTGAAGGTTACCGTAGACACGAGAGAGACGGCGATACAGAGCCATCAGTATCACACAGTCACAGAAAAAAAGAGTTCTGAGGAAATCGACGGCGGTCTCAGAGACGGACGGCTTAGATATGATTTTTTTTTTAATGATATTCCACTTTCACTCTTTCATAAATTTTTTTCATTACAACCTCTTAAACTCATAACTTCTTGATTATTTTTTTATAAAATTTAATAATAAATAATTATAAAAATTAAAATATTTTTTTTAAATTATAAATATTTTATTTTTATCGATATTTTATTAAGTTATGCATTAATAAAATTAAAATAATAATTAAATACTATAATAAAATGGAGAATCACAATGGTAATAAATATAAATTGTCATTTATAATTAAGAGAGATACAAAAAAAATGGAAAGAAAAAAGCTTAGTCGAATTTGCAGTATTTCTTGGAACATTTCTGAGAGCAAGCGAGATGTTCCTTAGCATCTGTGACCAAAAGAAAACAGGAAGAAAAGAAATGTGAGTGTAAAAATGCAATCTTTTTCATGAAGAACAAAAATAGAAAAGAAAGAAAGAAAGAAACGGATCAAATAACTAAGAAAAGGGAAAAGAAACCTGAAGAAAATTTGGAGCAGATGGAAACTGAACAATGGAGTTTGCAGGAATTGGGAGAAGAATGATCCAAAGAAAGCTTATTGAGAGCACCTCCACACTGTCTTCTGCAACGTTCCACGCACAGTTGAACACGAGGAGCCTCGCAGAGGGAATTGTTTATGCAGTCATTGAAGCACTTTTCATTCAGTGCTAAAACAGTAAATTGTTGAAGAATCAAATTTTGCATCAACAAGAAACACAGCATCATCACAGCTACACCATAACTTGAACTTCTCATGGCTATTTTTACCAATTAAACCTTTTTTTTCTCTCCTTTTTTTTTTTTTTTTTTGTTACTTGTGGTGGTGTGGTTGAATATTGTAATATATATATATATATATATATAGAGAGAGAGAGAGAGGCAGGACTAACCTTTGTATATTTGTTAAAAAATAAACGGTCCAGATTTATATTTACGAGATTAACAAATTCATTAATAAATGATCTTGTTATTTTTCAACTTTCCTCCATAGAAAAAAGGTATGAGTATCCAAAATTGCATTTACTTTCTTGTTAGAAATAAATTTGGTACTCACAATTTGTTTTGATTGTGGGTTTTTAGGCCATAAATACAGATTCTGGTTGTCCAAACTAATTAGAAGAAAAGCATATATATACGTTGAATGCTGTGAAAATATGATGAAAAATTGGTAGGAAAGAGGGGGGAAAAAAAATTGAAATTGATTTTACAAAATCTTTAGAAATAGAGGAAAAAGATTTGGAAGTTTAAAAAAGGAAAACAGGAAGAAAAATTTGTGTAACAAAGAGGAAAAAATTATTTTTAAATATAGAGATTTTAAAATAGAAAATAAAAATGAAAAACAAAAAACTTTGGAAATTAAAATAATGACGTATAAAAAATATTTAAATATGAATAAAAAATATTTGGTAGGAAAGAGGAAAAACCTTTTCAAATTCTTTTAGGAATAGAAAAAGAAAAGATAAATTTATATTAAAAAAAGATTTATAGTAATTTTTTAACATTAGAAAATAGGAAGAAACAAATTTGTAAGAAAGACAAATAAACCTTTTAGCATAGTCTTTTGTAAATTTTAGAAATAGAAAATAAAGGAAGAAAAAAGCTTTAATAAGAGAGTAAAGAACAATAAGGTCTTTAACCATTTTTATATTTAATTATTTTTTAAAAAAATGTTATTATATGTGAAAATAAAATAAAAAAAATTAAATAAAGAAATAAAAATATTTTTACATATAAAATTTTTAAAATAAAATAAAAAATCTATTTGAATAATGAGCATATCAAAAGTCTTATGCAATGGTTATAAAGAGTGTATATTCTTCCAAATTGGTATAAATAGCTCCAAATTATAGAGGTTTGGTGATATTGTTTTTGAACTATAAAAAAATTATGATATTGGTCATTCCGTTAAATTATTGTAAAAAATTTTAAGGGTATTTATGTCACTATACTATTGAAAAATAATGAACAGATTGACATAAATAGTCTTCAAACTATAGATGTTTTGTGATATTGGTCCCCAAATTATAAAAAAATTGTGAGATTAGTATTTTCCTTAAAAACTCAAAATATTTAAATTATTACATTATTTAAATATGTTTAATACTATATAATATATATATACATATAACATTATTTCATCTTTATTCCTTCCTTCATTTTATTCCCCTCTTATTTCCTTTGTTTTCATTTTTAACAAATAAAAAATTTAGAAAAAATTAATTTGGGTAAATAATAAAAAATTTAGATGAAGACTTTTTAAAAAAAATTTCAAACAAAAAGAACAAAAATAAGGAAAATATAAAAATAACAAAATATTTGAGAATCATATTAAAATATTATTTAAAAATAGTTATGTATAAATTATAAATATATTTAAATAGTATAATAACATAAATACATTTGAAAATTTTTTACTAACGAAAAGATTAATATTGCAATTTTTTTTATAGTTTGGAAACCAATTTTACTAAAAATTAATAATTTATGGACCAATATCATCAAACATCTATAGTTTGGGAACTATTTATGTAAATCTGTATATTATTAAATATATTTAAATAGTATAGTGACATAAATACCCTTGAAGTTTTTTTTATTAACAAATTATTTAACGGAAGGACCAATGTTACAGTTTTTTTATAATTCATGAACTAATTTTATAAAAAAATAATTTAATGACTAATATTACTAAATTTTTATAATTAGAGTACTATTTATACCAATTTGCCTCTCCTTTTCTGTGATTGATCTCTATTGTCTTCATGGAAGATGAAGATCTTATTGACCTTCTTCTTAAATTAATAGAAAGCGGTAGTCTACAAAATTTTCAATCATAAATGACAACATCAAACCTATCATTTTTTTAAAGTTATTGAATTTAATTTTCATGATTTTTTTTTAAAAAAAGGGAAAGAAATGTATGGTCGAAAATAATGATGTTTACAAATAATAATTTTATTTAATTTATCATTATTTTAGGATAAATTTATTTTGTATTAAAAAATACTTAAATAAAATTATATTTCTAATAATTAGAACGAATAATGACGCAGGACATGTTCTTGGCCGGAACTGAAACAACACCCTCCAATCTAAGAAGGTCGATGTTCAGAAACTCAAATACTTTAAATCCGACGGCTTAGATATATTTGGATATTTCAATTCTTTTTTTAATTATATATATATATATATATATTATATTATATATATATATATGAATTATAAATGGAGAATCACAATGGTAATAAAGATATATATCTTCTCATTTATAATTTAAAGAGAGATACATTATTATATATTATATATATAAAATGGAACACCCCATAATCCATAGAAAGAAAAGCTTATTCCAATTTGCAGCGCGATGTTCCTTTAATTTGGTGCAGAGTTGTCAGGAATTGGGGGAAGAATGATCCAAAGAAAGCTTATTATTGTTATGATTGAGAGCACCTCCACACTTGCTTCTGCAACGTTGAATACACGTAGCAATACGAGGAGCCTCGCAGAGGGAATTGTTTATGCAATCATTGTAGCACTGATCATTATTCCCGGCTGAAACGGTAAATTGTTGAAGAATCAAATTTTGCATCAACAAGAAACACAGCATCATCACCACCACACCATAACTTGAATTTCTCATGGCTATTTACCAATTCAACCTTTTTTTCTTTCTTTGCTTTTCTCTTTTTGTTCCTTGTGGTAATTTATATATCTATATATATAGCTAGCTAGGTAGTTAGAAAGTAACGGTAGAGATCTTGTACGTAATTATGGCAAGAATTACAATTTTTTTAAAAGGAAAAGATATACTAAAAATATGAAGTTTTTTACACGTTTAAAGCGTGAAATTAGGCATGCCATTCAGGTTTAAGAAGCTTCTCATATTAATTCCTATATTTAATCAAATATATTTGGTAATTGGTATTCACAATTTGTTTTGATTGTGGGGTTTGTAGGCCATAAATACAAATTGTGGTTGTCCAACTAATTACCATCAAAACAAACCTATAATTATGAATCTTCCAAATTTATTTCATAATTATTATTATTTTTTAATTTTCAGATAATTATATATTTAATAAAAAATGACACGTATTATTTAATATTTATCTCTACAATAACACATGTCTTGTTTATTTTTGTCCTTTTTCAACTCTATAAATAGAGAGTTTATGTTCTTTTGTAAAGATATGTAAAAAATATAGAATATTTAGAGAAATATAATTATAATATTTATTTGTAATTTATTTTTAGTTTGTTTATCTTTATATAATTTTATAATAAATTGTTGTAAAAATACTATGAAAAACAATTACTAGTAGGAAAGAGAAAAACAAAACATTTTGAAATTGATTTCTATTTTTTTTAAGAAATAAAAAATATAGATATGTGAAGACAAAAAAAATTGAAAGTTCAAAAAGAGTTATAAAAAAATTTAAAATTATAAAATATGAACAAAGTTTTTGTAAGAAAGAGTGAAATAGTTTTTTTTTAAAGAAATTTTTAAAAAATAGATAATACAAGTCTTAAAATAAAAAATAAAAAATTTATAAAAATTAAAATTTTGGAAGTTAAATAAAAAAAAAGACTTATTTCAAACTCATAATGTCTTAAAATCATAATATTTTAAAATTATAATTAAAGTTGTTATTAATTAACTATTTTTTATTAGATCAAATATATTTAATAAAAAGGTTTGCAATATGAGGAAGAGTCACCCATCCTAGTACTAAGAAGTTTAAAAATACTAAAACAAATTTGTGAAAAAGAGGAAAAACCTTTTAAAATAGATTTTTGGAAATTATTAAAATTAGAAAATAGAGATTTTAAAAGTAAAAATAAGAAAAACAAAAAAAATTGGAAAGTTAAAAAAAAAAAACTTATCTAATTAAAAATGTGATGAAAAAATTGGTAGGAAAGATTAAAAAAAAAATATTATGTGAATAAAAAATATTTGTTAGGAAAGAGGAAAAACCTTTTCAAAGTATTTTAGGAATATAAAATAGAAATTTTTTAAAAAAAACTTTTTTTTAGGAAAAAACTTTAATAAGAAAAAAATAAATTAAAAGTTTTTTTTTTTTTAAAAAGACTTAATAGCAAATTTTTAACATTAAAAAATATGAAATTTTTTTTGTAGGAAACACGAATAAAACCTTTTAACATTAGATTTTTGTAAATTTTTGTAAATTTTTAGAAATAGAAAATAAATGAAGAAAAACAATTTGACTTATAAAAAATTATAATTAATTTAAAAATATGATTAAAAAATTAAAAAATCTTTCTAAAAAGTTTTTAGAATAAAAATAAAAAATAGATATTTTTAAAAGAGGGAAAGAATTTTATTTTTTTATTGTAAATTTAAGAAAAATAAAAAATAAAGGTTTAATTAAAACTAAAATAAGAGAGAAAAAAATTGGAAGTTAAAAAAAGATTTATAAAAAGTTTTAGAAATTTTAAAATATAAAGGAAACAAAAAATGTGTAGGAAATTGAAAAAAATTTTAAATTTTTTTAAAAGAGTTTAAAATTAATTATTGGCTTGGACGGAAACAAACTTTTGAAAAAATTTAAGAAATAGAAAATAAATGTATAAAATATTTTGGAAGTTAAAAAAAATAATTTGAAAATTGATACGGAAAAGGGAAATCATTTTTTAAATACATTTTTAAAAATAGAAAACGGAGGAATAAAAATTTTTGAAATTTTAAAATAAGAAAAACAAAATGGTACCAAAGATGAAAACTACTTTTAAAATAGAATTTTAAAATTTCAAGAAATAAAAAAGACGTTTGAAATAGAAATTAAAAAGAAATTTTTATTGAAAAAGAAAAAAAAATAGATAATAAAAGAAGAGTTTTAGAAAAATTGAAATACAAAAATATGATAAAAATAAAATGGTAGAAATGAGAAAAAAAAAATCTAAATTTTTAGGAAAAGAAAATAGAGGAATAAAAAATTTTAAAAGTTTAAAAAAGAGTTTACAAAATTTTTGAAATTCTAAATATATATATAAAAAGAATGGTAAGAAAGAGTAAAATTAGTTTTGAAATAGATTTTTGAATGTTTTAAAAAATAGAAAATAAAAATTTTATTAAGAAAGAAAAATATAGGAAGATAAAAGAAGAGTTTAAATCTTTTTGAAAACATAGTAGAAATAAGAATAAAAAAAAACTTTTTAAGGTAAAAAAGAGTGTAAAAATTTTTGAAATTTAAAAATATGAAAAAAAAAAATTGGTAAGAAAAATAATTTTTAAAAATAGATATTTTAAAATAGAAAATAAGAATGATAAATTTTAATAAGAAAATTTTGGAAATTTAAAAAAAGGATGCAAAAATGGTAGAAAAGAGGGGAAAACAAATAGATTTTTGTGGACTTTTAAAAATAGGCAGGAATAAAAATTTTGGAAGTTAAAAAAATAAGTTTAAAATTAAAAAATATGGAAAAAAATAATGAATAGGTAGGAGAAAGAAATATGAAGAAAACGATTTTGAAATAGAATTTAAAGAAAAATTTTTGGAAGCTATAAAAAAGTTAATAAAAAAATTTTAGAAATTTTAAAATACGCAAGAAAAAAATTTGGTAAGGACTGAATATTTTTTTGAAATTTTAACAATAGAGGTTTTAAATAGGAAACAAATATATAAAAAAAAACATTTAAAAATTGGGTAGGGAAAAGATTTTTGAAAAAATTTATTAAAAAAAATAGAGGACCAAGAATTTTTTGGAAGTTTAAAAATAAATATGATGAAATTAGTCCAATATGCAAAGAATTAAGAAATCTTATACAATTGAGGACCAAGAATTCAAGAACATTAACCTTTTCTGGCTGATATGATTCAAGAATCATCATCCCTCCTGCCGTGATTTGATATGATAAAAATTAGTTCAGTTTCAAGTTGAAATATAACCAAGAAACAAGAATACCCACAATAATTTTTGTCCAAAGAATCAAAGAATGGCTAAATTGAACAAAAGGAAACATTCAAAAAAAAAAAACCTACCGGAACGGAATAGATCAGCGGACCCATTGATTGAACATAAGACCTCCCTCTCGTATGCATTTTTTGAATTGAAATTTGAAATTCTCGCCGGAAACGATTTTAGGAGAACAAAGAATTTTCAGAAGAGGAGAAGAAAGAGTGAAAAGTAATATCTATTTATAGAGATTCTCTCAGTCTCAAAACTAACAAGGCGTTGACTTGGTCAACATTAAATAAATATCTAGTGGTTTTTTTGGGTAACAATCCGTTAAATATATTGGTAATAATCGTTTCTTGAATCCCAAGTTTGTTCTTTATCTCTCCAACCAACCCCCATAATTTCATTTTGATTTGGATTTGTTTTGAGTTTTGATTTTGGAGTTCTATTTTATATATATTAAAATTTGAGGGTTTTTTTATTAAAAAAAAATGAATCAGCCCCCAATAACTAAGATTACATGTTTTAATTTGACTGATAAAATTTTTTATTATTTTTAAAGGGCTTAACAAATATTATTAATAAAACAGAGAAGCGTATATTGGAAAGAATAGGAAAATAAAAGGACTTCCTATTCTAAAATATGGGCACAGTGAATTTTGGGGGAGATTTTTGAATCCATTAAAACCTTAATCAAAGCTAACATTTTTTTTTTTTTTGTTAAGCCTTGAGAAACTGTCAGCGTTGAGGGTTTTTTTCAACTCGGCAGTCTGCAGCAGCGATGTCTCCTCCTGTCCCTTCTAATCTCTTAACAGGTTCTTGCTTTTTTTTTTCTTTTTCTCCTGTTAGATTCTTGACATTTTCCTTTCTCCGCTGAAATTTATACTCGATTCAAATTTTGTTTTTGTTTTCGGCAGATGATGTAAGCTTAGTTATGGTATTGATGGATACGAATCCTTATTTCTGGAGCTCAATCAAATCCAGTTTCAACTATGGAAAATTTCTTACCCATGTAATATTCAGAGAATCCTAAACTCCGCATTTGGGTTGTTTTGGGGTTTCAGAATTCTTATGGAACTTGATTGAATGGCAGGTGTTGGCGTTCTTGAATTCGATACTATTGCTGAACCAGCTTAATCAGGTGGTGGTGATTGCAACCGGGTTCAATTCTTGCAGCTATGTGTTTGATTCATCTGAGTCTCCGACTCTCAGAGCTGAGAGCATGTTAGATAAATTACACAACTTTGTGGAGAATGATGAGTTACTGAGTGAGGAGAGTGACAGTGTTGATGGGGTTGGTTCCTCACTCCTTTCTGGTGCCCTTTCCTTGGCCCTCTGCTGTATCCTTGTGCTTTTGTATAATAGAATCATTCATTAGTTTGTTTCTTACATAAAAAGGTACATCTTTGGTACAAATGTCTGTTTCCATATCATAGAATATGATGAAAGTCTCATGCCGGTTTTGTTTACATTATTATGAATTGTACCCTTTTGTTTGGCATGACCAGAATGAATAACAGATATACAAAAGGTATTTCGGTCAGGGCCACTCCACCCACAACCTCGGGTGAGTTGTGTAGTTTCATTCTTCTTTGTGCTATAACATTTTGTTGATGACCAGTTCTGCAAATCATTAGTTAGACTTATTTTCTAAGCTTTATAGATATGCTGCTAAAACTATGTGTTCTACTTATGCTATCAATCTAATGAACGGCTACTTAATGATGGCAGATATTGTGCTTGCATGGATCTCCAGATGGACCTGGACAGTTTGTTTTCTTTTGTCTACGTTACTTCCTCTAATCTTTTCTTTTACAACCACTTTTCTTACCCTAAGGTTTTTTCGTTGCAGATATGTTGCTATCATGAATTCTATTTTCTCAGCTCAACGTTCAATGGTAACTAACTAAGTTAGCAAATCCTTTACAGCATATTTACTTACACCAATCAGACATATTGTTGCAGGTGCCAATTGATTCATGTGTTATGGGATCCCAACATTCTGCTTTCCTTCAGCAGGTCCTTTTTTTCTCCTTATTATTATTAAGAGGAAAGAGGAATGGGATCTTTTTACTGATTTTTGCTAATAAGTTTTTATGATGAATGAGAGTAGGCTTCTTACATAACTGGAGGCGTATATCTGAAGCCTCAACAGTTGGAAGGACTTTTTCAATATCTCTCTGTAAGTCATAATGTTCAATATCTCTTTGTTCATAATGTTCTGCTTTGAACGTTGTTGTGTGAAACTTGAAACTTTTTGTTTTGCAGACAGTATTTGCTGCTGATTTGCATTCGCGTAACTTTCTACAATTACCTAAGCCCGTTGGTGTAGATTTCCGTGCCTCGTGAGTCGGCATTTTGATTTTCCACACTTCCATTCATGTCGAGTTACACACTTCCTGACCATCTTTTATCAAAGTTTTACTGAATCCGTGTCTCTGCATTGCTTACCCTGAATTTTGCAGGTGCTTCTGCCACAAGAATACAATCGACATGGGCTTTATATGCTCTGTTTGCTTGTCAATATTCTGCAAACATCACAAGAAATGTTCCACATGCGGGTGAGACTGAGACTGAGACTGAGATGTTCCTTCTTCTTGTTATATCTTTGTGAAGTTAGCATGCTTCCTCCCCCAACTAGAAAGTTGTAGAAACAACTGTTGATTCTTATTATGATTCATTTGCTTTCAGATCCGAGTTTGGACAGGCTAAATCTCAGGATCCCTCTTTGTCAGATCGAAAAGGGAAGAATCCATCAGCTAATTGACACACAACAACTTTCCTTGGTTTTTCCAGACAGCAGTGATCTGTCCATCCAAGAACCACCTGCCAATGAAAACTTTTGGTGGGAGTGAAGTGAAAGATGGATGTTACTGACCCTTCCCAGGTTCAAAGAATTCAAAGCCTGAAATTTATGATAACAAGCTCATCTACTACTACTACTCTAATGGTGCCATCTGAGCCAAAACATTCTAACTTCATTTACTGCTTCTCTGTTCTGCCTTGTAAGTTGTAATAGATTTTTTTGCTTTGTTGTATGATTTGATTGGATGCAGAGAGACAAGAGAGGATATCTTCCCACATGGATTGAGTACTAAAGTTATATATCTCTGTTCATATTATTCATTAGGGTTGTCTATATATATATATATTCTTATGATAAGAGTGTTTTAGAAGAATTGGTAAAGAGTAAAGATAAAGAGAAAAATGAACAAATGAAAACAGATGATCTTTTATTATTCTCGTAAATTTTGGATTGTTTACTAACTCCCTCTAAAATTTTGAAAAAAAAATACATGAAATATTACAATGGCTGTACATCTTGGTGTGGAGGATACAATTCTAAGAGGGGAAAAAACAAAGCAAAAAAAAAGAAAAAAAATGTAAAATGGCAATTTTTGTAGAGAGAAGATTTAAGAGGATTCACGGTTGCAGAGGCTGTAACCACATATGATAGAGCTGACAGCAAATGCTAAAAATGCTAGAAATGAAACACTGATGGATGCAGTAGCCATCTCTGTGAACTCATCTTTACCCCAGTTTGATACCCAGTCATCCACTCTGGTTGCTGATGCAGATGAAGCTGACATCAACAGATATGCAATCATCTGCAAATTATAACATTACAGACATCAATTTATTCGTCCAACTGATGAAGAAGTTTGTTCAAGAATGATTCTAATGGCTACTGAATAAGGAGAAATAGTAATTTATTCAGAGAAAAGGGTTCAACCCAGGTGGATTCTAGGTTTAAAAAGGTAAGAGAACTACAAACTCCATAACAGAATAAAATCCAACAAGCTTTGGCTGGCTATTAACAGAAAAGTACTTGCCTGATCCATGGTGAAATCAAAGAAATAACGGAAATGGCTGGAAATGACATGTTTTGCAGTGACCAAATGGTAAGCAAGATCATATGCTTGGAATCCAGAATACACAAATCCAATAACATTAACAGCTACCAAAAACCTGATCCACAAATTGGAAACATTTCACTAAAAATTCAAACATAGAACAGTGCAAAAAGGTACTAAAAGAACAGAAGAGAACAGAACAGAAGACCTGTATTCTCTGTAGCGATCAAATGAATCCCCACTCCAGCCCTGAGTTTTATCAGCAGCCATGACAGAGAAAGAAATCAAGCACAATATTATTTCAGAGATCCTAAACCCTAAAGCTGCTTTAGTTACCATAAATTCCTTCTTAGACCTCCACAATACCGACGACATATTATTATCCGTCCTTCCCCTGGACCGCCTGTCTCCCCTTTCCTCATCCCCTTCTCTCATCTCCACCTTCTCCTGAACTCCAGGCTGTACCCCTTCCGTCATAGCCCGATTAAACACCATCATAGGCGGAGGAGGAGGAGGTGGAAACACATCCTTCACTCTCCCGGCAGCCGGAGCCGCCGGCGGAGGATTAGGCGGCAAACTCATATTATCCGAGGAAAGCTTTTTCGGAGACCGTAATGGAGAAAAATACTTGTCCACAGCAACAATAGCTTTAGAATTCGAATGCGAATTCGAATTGGAATTGGGATTGGGATTAGAATCAGAAGGGGATTTGAATATTGGGTCATCAGAACGAGGCGAACGGAGCGGTGAACGGAGAGGAGAATGAAAAGTATCGTACTGGGAATCAGCATCAGACATTGACATCGATTTATTGCTCTTGATACTGTTACTCTTGAAAATTTTCTTGGCAGTTCCACCGTTGTTGCTTTGGTTGTGATTATTATTGGGTGTGTAGGGATTTGGGTGTGGGTTTTCCATTTCTTTCTTTATAAACAAATAAATATAAATTTCTACTGAAAAATTCTGGGTTCAGGAGAAATTTGGAAAGTTTGAATTTTTTTTGAGAGAAATGGAGGATCAAATAGAAAGAAAGAAGGGTTTTTGGTTTTTGTTTGTTCTTTGGAGTTTCTTGAAACTTTGGAAAAGAAAGTATACTCTCCACTGACTTCCACTCTGCAAGACGGGGACTGTGTGTGTATGTGTTCTACGTGGCGAGTTTCGATTGGGTGTTTGACTGAAGACTACATTATTGATTATACTACTAATACAAATCAATTAACCGCTTTGTTTCTATTTATAGACAAAAGAAACCTTTGTAATTAATTTCATGAAACTTATAGAAATTACTAAAAATGTGTCAAAGTTTTAATAATTTGTCACTTATAATCAACATCTTTTTTTTCTTTTGTAAAATTTGAGTTTTTTTTTTCCTCTACTAATAGTTTTCAATAAAAATCAAGAAATTGAGTCTTTCAATCTTAGATTCTTTTCTTTCAATTGCATAATAATGACTTTTATCATACATTTCTTCATTTCTTTTTCCTCACAAAAAGAATATATATATATACACACACACACATACTACTATATATAGAATGAATTAACACATAAGAAATTAGGTTTTTGTGTTGCAAAAAAGAAACAAGAAGAAATCCAACATTTTTTTTTTCTCCTCATAAGTGAATTAAGTCAAAGTTGTCAAAAGTGAAAAAAAAAGATGTATTTCTCTTTGATTAAGAAAAAGAAAAAAGTCTACTCCACTATTTTGTTTATATTAAATAATGGGGACTTCTTCACTAAGGAAAATACATGCATAGCCAAAACAAACACACACATATACATACAAATCATATGTATATGTTTGAAGAAGATAAAAAAGAATGTTTTTTGTGGTGCTTTGTTTTGATTTGAGTCATAAATTAAGATAGGTAGGTATATAAGGTTGTCAAAAAAGTGAGAAACTTTAATACCTTCAAATTCTATTGTGTTTTATATAAACCAAAGAAATCTTTATATAAAGTAAAAGTCTACAATAATATCTTCTTGCTTTTTCCTTTTGGTTTTTTTTTTTTTTGTTTTTAATTTAAGGTCTCTTTCATTCTACATTTATCACAACCATGGAAACTTTTATATTGGTTAAGGCAGAAATTTTACATTTAATTTTCTCATATGTAAATTAAGAGGATTATTAATAAAATATATATACACAAAAGGGGAAAAGTAAATTAGTCTTAAAGATGAATTTATGGATTTGAAATGACCAAAATAGCCCCACAAAGTGTGTGTAGATAGATAGATAAAGGAGGAGAGGTTATGAAACGTGAGAAAAACAAGTAAAAGTAAGTGGAATCACTTTATGGAATTTTCAATCCTCAGCTTTCTCTTTTCTGCTGTCTGAAATAATTCCAAACTCACAAAAAGGTTCCTCCTCCAACTTATCAATAAAGTCCCCCCACTACCCTTTCTACACAAACTAAAGTTCATTATGTACCAAACTACCCCTATTTTTCACTTGTCAAGAACAATCCTACATACATACATATGTAAATCTTAGTTTGTGTCACAAAGGATATCACAGAAGATCCAAGTAGCTTTCTTTATATACCAGAAATATTAGTTAAAATGCAAAGGTAATAAATTAAACATGGTCGGATTTTGTTTGATTTTGCATAGAATCCATCCATGTCAAAGAAATGATCATGCAACTAAAACATACAAGGAAAGCATCCTCTGTCTCTGTCTGTGTGTCAAAGAAACTAACACTTGCAATATTCCTTCTCTCCAGACAACATAAAAGAGATTTATGGAAGAGATTCTCAAGCAATCTACCATATGTGATGAGGCACAGTGACAGAGAATCAAATCACACAAAGAAAGGAGCTTTCAATATCCTAAGGTGCACTTATGCTCATTTTCATCAGAAAATCTATCATATTTACTTTTCCACTTTTTTTAATTTATTGCAAACATGAAAAAGATCAGTTTTTTTTTTTTTCTTTGAAGATGAAGCTTGGTACAAGCAATAAACCAGTGCAAGAGAGCTTCAGAAAATGCTCTCATATTTATTCAAAATACTAGAGAAGAAAGACTGCTCGTAGACATCAAACAAACGAACAAACAAACGAACAAAAGAAAAGGGATATAAACTACTCTTCTCGGAGTTTTACTCTATGGATGGTCAAAAGTGTACATCAACCGCCATGAAGAGGACTCACTCGGGCAGTTTCAAACGATTGAAAAGGACAAGAAAGCTTTGCTCAGGCACCACGTACAGAAAACCAAGATCAGCCCCTCTCACATATGGACTCATACCCTACAAAATTAAGAATATCAACTGAAATAAAAGGCTATCACATCAACCTGTTTAGATTTTTAAACAAGAACAACTCTTTCTCATTACCTTGCCATTGAGCTGTAAAAGCTCCCCTTCAACCCACTTTGGATTTCGGAACCCAAATTCCGCTATCCTTCCTTGACCTTTGTAACCAGCAACCTTAATCAAAAAACCGTTTTTAAGTGTTACAAAGCCATTTCTGGAGTCTTTGTGTTATCAAATAATGACCTAAAATACTATTGGTTTCATCCTTAAACACCAGACCACAGTACAATTCACAACATCTCATTTTAACAGTCTGAGAAAAGGATAAGAAAGCTACCAAATAAATATGTAGATGTGGAATTCTATCAAAGAAAAATCCAGATCCACTGATTTACAAGATCATTCATGTAGCATTTTTACGTGCAAAAGAATAAGTACACATTAACAGGGAGAACTTACCACTCCTATCTCATCTGGATACATTCCCCTACTGGTAAGGCGACTTCCTTTTCCAATCTTAGCACGAAATGTGACCTAAGGAACAAAGATTCTATGTATTAGTATGGATTCACAGATGACAATAGGAGTAATGCATGAATAAATAGTTAATAACCTGGCCAGCAGGAACATTCAGGTCGCCTGTTAACTTTACTGCTTCAACATATTCAAAGAACTCCACATCAGAAGATTTCTCTGTATCATCTACATTCCAATTACCATATTTGCGCCTCAATTGAACTACCTCAGTACCATATGGTCCAAAGGCACCAACATATAGACCTGTGGCAAAATGAGTAGGTCAAATTAGAGAGGTCATATCAGACAAAAACCTGCTTTCAGCAGGTCAACATTCAGAGAACTCCGACCCTGTGCACCCGAGCCCAGCCAAACAACCAAAAGAAAAAAGCCACCAGAAGAAAGCACAGAAGTACACAAAGACATGCCAAGTGATAAGGAAAACTCACCATCAAATGGATCTAAATCTCCGTTAGATGTGGTAATTCGACTGAAATTTGTATACTTAGATAATTTGTTGCGCTTCTGTGCCTGACTAACAGCAAGCTTGATTATCTCCCGTACATCTCTAGAAACCTGCAATAATAAAAGTTTCATTACCTCAGTTTATGGAGAGATTGAATATTAGACAGAAGAAACACCAGCACCAAAAAAGGAGTTGCATCTGCTTAGTTCATCTGAATTTAATGTCATGTCTTTTCCAGACCTACAAAACTTTCGTGACAAACTGGTGGTTCCCAGATAAGGCATTTTCATAATGATTATACCTCCATCTTGGATGCTTATTGTTATTTATGATATGGTACAGCGAACAAGAATATTCAGTTAATATAGATAATCTCATACAAGTTGTATCTCCAGAAAACTTTATTTGTCCAAGGTGAAACTGAACCAACTCAACCAGAACAGCATCTAATTGAACTAACATTATGTAATGTACTAATTTTATCCGTTGTATCTGGAAATCATGTTATTGCCATCTATGTGCCTCAGATATAATAGAGTGAAATGAAATTCAGAGGGGAGTCAACATGGAACCTGAATCAGCACTTTCTTTGGAGACTTACAGAAAAGCAAAAAGGCTAAACGGAAATTATCTATATTTCTTTTTCATACTAACCTTTGGAGAAACTTTATCAGAATTCCAAAATGCCTTTGCCACTTCAGGAGGCATGAGTTCCGAGACACCCTGAGCTGCTACAGCTGCTATATTGATTTTGGAAGCAATATTTTCTTCAGTGTCATTATCTTTAATTCTCTTTGGAATATGCAGCACAAAAGAGTCCTTCTCAATATCTCTAATCTCAGCTGGAATGCGAACATGTTCATCCTTGGAAGAACTTTCATCCTTATTGTGTAAAACCCCACCAAGGAAGAGTATTGTGTCCAAATCCTTTTCATTATCATTAGAGTCACTATCTCCTTCAGCATCAATTTGCTCAGACTTCATGCCTTCCAAATTACTAGCTTCCTCATTATCACTTGACATGGAGGTTTCCTTGTCGTCTTCCATGAATTGCTCCACAGAATCACTTTCCTCTGCTACCTCTTCTGCAACATTTAGCCTCATCACCTTAACTTTTAGCTCAGGAATTTTATCTTTGAGAAAATTTATTACTTTATTAATCCCCTCCTCTGCAGCCTCCTCAATATCTATATTTTTCTCATCACTTTTTTCTCCTTCCTTTTCACTTACTTCAGTTTCAACAATAGACGCATTGTCAAGTTCGATAGCTGACAAACTCTTCGTCAATTTTGAATCAGATGAGCTTGAACTTGAAGAATTACTCTTGACTCGCTGCAAAAAGACCACCTGAGAAGATGTACAAGATCATCCAAAGAAGTGAGATGTGAAAGGAATGTTTCTTTAAGGGAAAAAATAAATAATTAAATAAATAAATAAATCCAAGGATTAAATTTTATGAAGAACTATCAACATCTAGCAGAAGCTGTCAGCAGAACCAAAGTAAAAAGAAAAAAAATACGAAAAGCAGCCTTTAACACTAGCACATATAAATCAGATATAAATGCAGCTTCAAATCAGGACAGATCAAATATTCAATTATGAATAAACAGAAATAAATATCATCATTACAGATGCAACCACTGCTATGTAGCTAAAACACTACTCATAAATTGAATGGAAAGAATTGATTGAAAAAATATGTATGGAAGGTCAAAAGAGGATCTGAAATCCAATCATTTATCAAGTGATCAACAATGTAAACGAATGAAAATTTTCAAAACAGTAAAAGCACCAATACAGTTTCTTTGACAATTTTCTTCTTCTAGCTAGCTTAATATATTTCCAATCCTAAAGTATATAAAAACTAAAATATTGCACATCATTTAATTTGATTTCACTAGTTATCCAATTAACCTAAGAAAATGTCGATGTAATAAATAATTGATAACAAAGGCAAAGAATTCCCAACATACTCATTTGCAATCACTGAAATCTGAATTTCATGAACTACAATAACAAGTCAGCTAAGAGTGTACGCATATTTAGCTTTGCATATTTGACCATTTTCTTCCTTCTAGATGGCTTAATATGCATCCAATCCTAAAGTATATATTAAATTACAATGCCACAAGGCATTTCAATTTGATTCAATATTTACTCCTTTAGTCTCAGAAAATATTGGCCTAATAAATAATTCGTAGGAAAGGTATACCATTCCATATATAATAATTTCTAACCATTGACTTATGAATTTCATGAATAGCGATTACAGAGAAGCTAAGAACACACACATATTTAACGTTCCCACAGAAATTCCAGGTGTATAATACACAAAGATCATGCAGAAGATGGTCCAAATAACAACGATTTGAGGATAATTATCAATTTCATATACTAGCACCTCATGTTCAATAAAGAGTAAACAAATTAACTATAACAAGATATTGATGCTACGATGTAATGAAAATCTGCAAAAGATTACAGATATATAATCCACAGAGATAATGCATAAGACAATGCAAAGAATAACAACTTGAGAAAGACCATTACTTCCACACACCATTAGGTTTCTTAGCTCATTAGTCACAAGGGAAAAATGACTGAACTCACTCTCATCACAAGAGATAGGGCCAGCTTGACAAAGAGTAAACCAATCAACTAACAGAAAATACTGATACTTTAAAGCGTCTAACCCTTAAAATTTGTGGAGAAAAAGAAATAAGAATAACCTTCATCGTGTAGTTCTCATCAGCATCTTTCACCACAAAAATTTCAAAGAGTGGAGTTCCAGGAGATGCAGTAATCAGTTGCCTGCAGCGACAATAGCCTCATCACTTGTTGTACAACAAGTACATATGCAACTAGGTAAAATTGTGTACCATTGACCTTTTTCCAGAATATTACCTGGGACTATAAGTTTTGCCAATGAATCTGCCCATTCCAGGAGTTACACGTACAATTCTACCAAAGGGATCATCGGAATCTTTTGAATAACCAACCCACCAACCAACCTGAATGAACGAAAGGTATGCATATTATGAAGTGGGATAAATGATCATTTCATTCTCTACAATGTCAGTGCATGCTCTTGTTTATGTCCAGAATTCAAAGTCATGCGAACTTTTCAGTGGTTTCTGTTTACTGGTCCAGTACTACAGATTCAAAGGAAAAACGAATAAAAAATGTTTAGGATGGATAGGATTGTAGCCAATTTTCCAAATCCAAGGGTGTAATGTGCACAAAATAAAGTTCAAGGTAGCAGTTATCAATAAAAGCCAAGTTCAAAGGCTAAATTGGGTTTTAAGTCCAAAAGGAAAGTCAGATACAAGCTTTATATAAGAAGAAAATTACAAGGCCAGTTAAAATCACAACAAAAGGCTGAAGAAGACATTTTGGGTAAGTAACTTACCAGTCCACTTCCAGTATCTCGACATAATTTTGAAGCATCATGATAACGCTCTTCATTTATAGCATCCTAAAGAAGGAACTATTCCCAATCAATATACAATGAGCTAAACAGTCATACAAATTCAACTATTACTATTACCTTTAGTTGGGACATGATTGCAGAAATGGTATCCTTTGATGTTGCTTCCATAATGGCTGTCTTCAACTTTGCAGCTTCCACAAAATCTTCCTTTTCTACGACGTCTTCTAGTTGAAACTAAAATTTGCAATCAGTCAAAACAAAACATTTTATTACCTTTGTAGCTTATGAATATATATATATATATATATGTATATATATAATATGAATAAACAATGCAGGACTTTCTGATAAAGATCAACTACAATAGTTAGAGACAATTTATGGTATGAAGTAAAATAGAATAGAACATGTTCCTAAACCTTTTCATTTGTTAAAATCATAGATCACAAAACAATTGATCTTGCTTGATAATATAATAGGTGAGTAATTACAAGGAATTCACTTCAGCCTTTTGAAAGTGGTTAGAACTTCAGGAAGACAAATATCTGGGTAATAAGATTTGATATCATTATATTGAGGAATTAAAGGGAAAACAATCTAAGGAAAGATTTTTGGATTTCTCATTAACAAAGATTAAATTAGATATGAACTACCTATATGCATATCATTTTCAACTAGAATTTAACCATCAGTTGAATGAGTCCTTGCAACAAAAGGAGAAGCTTTTGAGATTATCTAACTTCAAAAACAAATAACCAAAATTAAGTTGAAGCAAGAAAGTGAAACTTAAAAACTAACTTCGACTCGTTTAGATTACTCTAAAATTAAGTTGGAAATAATCTATTTTCCATTTGAACATCTTTAAATTGAAGAAACTACTAACATCAAACAGAAAAAAACCCAATAGGTGAACAAATAGAAAATTGACAAGAAAAACCATGAACTACAACGAAGGTTAAACAAATAACCTTTAAAACAGAGGCATAGCTATCAGCTTGTTCAATCTCAGCAAAATGACGAGTCCACCTATTCCAATCCCACTCTGAAGCAGAAGAAACAGAACCATCACCGTTGCTACTGAAATTAATACTGAAGGAATTATCACTATTACTATCACTGGTGCAAAGGCAATAAAATCTTGAATTCTTCTGATTCCTCCAAGAAAGAACCCTTCTAGGAACTCTAACAGCAGAAGATTTTTTATTCTTTCCCAGAAATCCATGGTCTGAAAATGAAACGGTTGACGACGACGGCGATGATGAAGAAGAAGCAGAAGCAGAAGAAGAGAGGGATGATAGTCTCAGTTGATGAATTGGGACAGAGTGCCCTGTGGCCGACCAAGTGTTGGCCACTGCCATATCTGGCCTGTTTTACTCCCCCTCTCTGTCTTTTCTTGTTTCTAGCTCTCAAGATTTCAGCTTTTGTTCAAGAATTCTAAGGTATTTCTCATTTCTGCTGATTATTTGAAGAGGGATTGTGTTTGAAGATGGTGATGAATATCTGCGCTATGGATAACATTTAGGGGATAATACTCCTTTTACACTTACACCATATCAAAACTATTCTTTTAAGGTAGGTTGAAAATTATGTCCTAAAATAATCTTAATGTACATCAAGCATACATTTTTAAATATATTGTTGGGAAATTGTCATTTTGGCGTCAATCATTTTCTATCTTTTCAATCATGAGATTGACAAGTGCACAAAATTTTGGGACAAGTGGTGCAAATTAACTTCAATCTTCATAGTTGTTAAATTGACATTTTTGCCCTTTAATATATATATATTATATATATATATATATATTATATATATATATATATATCAAAGGGGAAAAAGAAAAGGTTAACATTTCAAAGTAAACCTTTTCTTTTTTACCTTAAAACTGGCATAGATGTCTGTCAATTAATCAATACAAGGAGAGCTGCAAAACAAAAAAAAAAAAAAGAAAAAATCAGTTTTCAGCATCTCCCCTTCTCAGAAAGTTAGCATATTTTTCTCTTGTAAACAAGAGAGCCCTAAAAAATCTGGCTACTGTTGAGGGTGGTGATGCTGCTCAATCGCCAACTGCTGCTGTACAGGTTGTTCATTGGCTGCTCCACCAGGAGTGACCGGTGGTGGAGGCCCTCCGTGCTCAGCCATTTCCAAGTCAACATCTTCTGTGCGGATGGAACATTGAAGCTTGGAAATCCCCTTTGGAATTCCATCCCCAATCGGTTCCAAACAGATGGAACATTCAACATCTTTTCCATCAACAATAGCCAATTTCCCTGATGATTCTGCATCCAAAGCCATTTCCATGTTCTTGCTTGATTCACCTGCCATTGTTTTCTGCTTTTGCTTGGAAAGAAGAGAGAAAATAAAAGAAAACAAAAGAGAAGAAAAATGCTTGCAAATGCTTACGCTATAATACACACACATATATATACAAGGAGAGGGGGGGCGGTGGGGCGGAGTATGTAGTCAAGAAACAAAATTCTCATGGATAGCGTTACTTTTTTAAAGTGACAAATAAAATATTAATAATTTATCTTCTAATCTTTTTTTTTCTTTTTGTAATCTAATTTCTCCCCCCACTTTTATTTTCTTTTCTTTTCCTCCACAATTTTGTAAATAATTTTGTTAATTTCTCAATTGAATTAATAATTGTGGAGTAATGAATGAAGAAAAAGTTTTTAGGACTAAAATGTATGAAAACAAAAATATGTGGACCAAACATGCAATTTTTGTTATTACATCTTTTTGTATATTTGTTCTTATTTGTATCAATAAATTTACTTTTTGAAAAAAAAAAATGGAGGATTATGTATTTATGAATGGAAGTAAAAAAGTCAACGAAGTTTATTCCTCGGATAAGTTTCAACTTTACTTTTATTTAATATTTTTAACTTATACTCCTTTTTCAAAATATATATTTTAAATAAATATATTTGTTTAATAGAAAATATAAAAGGTAATATTTTGTAAACGCGTTTTAATTTATTAATTTAAAATTTAAAAATAAAATAAAACACATATTTTTATTTTTACTATATTTAAATTTTTTTATAAAAAAAAATATCTTTTTTTTTCCAAAATTAAAATTTTGAAATATATTGTTTAATTTATTATTTATAAAATTAGGGTTTTTTTTTTTCAAAAAAAAAAGATTAATTAGGGTTTTGTTTCCGTGTAGGCGCGGCCGCGGCCGCTACTGCTAGTCTTAACCACCACCTTTGCTCATCTTCGCTGCCATTATTTGTATTAATTAGGGTTTTTGTTTTTTTGTGAGCTAATATTTATTGTTCTTTTTCTTCTTTTATGAGAGGAAAATAACTGAACGTTGAATTTAGACCCAAAATGCGAAAAGGAAAAGAGATAATAACTACGAGATTGTTGAAAACGCGGCAGCGGTTAGTAAGAAATTACCGTGGTCGGCGGCGAGGAGCGCCGGCAGCTCCGGCTGATAGTGCAGTAGAAAAATTTTTTTTTTTTTTTAAAAAAAAAAGCCATCTGCAATTTAAAAGTCAGGTGCAAGTCACGTGACTAACAGAAATTATCAAAAATAACATAGAATTACTCCTTTTTTTTCTTTTTCTTTTTTTTAAAATGAATACTAACAACATTAATTAAATTGATATTTTGGGATGCTCAAAATATATATATATATATATTTTAGTAACCTTAACTTTTCGATATATCAAATTTTTGAACTATTATAAATTTTTTATATAATGACATATTTCACTTCAAACTCGTAAAATATATGTTAAAATAAATCAAAATCTATAATATTATTACTATATATATATATATATATATACCCTATATATAAGAAACTTAACCATACGTACACTCAATATCATCCCCTTCTAGCAATTTTTCTTAGTATTTAATATAAACATGTATAAATAAATATGTATATATATATTACGTATTTCATGTATAACACATATCTAAATATATGATTAAATTAGAAATAGATGAAGTATAAAATGGGAAACAATATTTATTCCTTTGACATGCATGCATGCATGCATACACATGTAATATCGAAAGAGAAAAGAACAGATACAAAATGGAATGAAAAAGTAGTAAATGAAATACAAGTAGAGGACATGGATTTCCATCCTCTTTATTTATTTGTACTATAAAAAACTAAAGTAATTAGTTCTTAATCTTGGAGAATTTAGACTTGATAAGATCAACAATACTTTTATCTGCTTGAAGGGCTTTGATGAGAACTGGATCAAGAATAGTTGGTGTAGTATTAAACAAAGCTTGGCCCATAATTTGTATTCCAGGGTTTTGGCTATCGAACGAAGCATAGAAACGTGCATTTCCTTTACCAACATTAAGTTGAAAATGCAACACTCCGGGAGGAATAATGAACAGTTCTCCGGCAGACAAGATTTTCCAGTAAAGTTTGTAGTCGGTAGAAATCCATCCCGCGAATATTTTTCCTTCCGTGACTAGGGATAACTCAGCTGCACGCGGGTGAGTGTGGGGCGGGTTGAGTCCACCCGGAAGAAATGCAACTCGGTTCATGGACATTCCTAGCGTGTTAAGACCCGGAAAATCTAACACGCTCACTTGTTTCAGTTCCACGCCAAGATAATCATAATTATCTGGCTTTTCTACTAGACCTTCGTAGAAGAAGTCTTTTGAAGTGACTTTATTAGGGTTTTTGCAAAGAAATCCATTGAGATATGTGGGAGATTGTAAATCTGCGACACAAAAGTCTTGTAATGGACTTGGATCGCTGCAATGGGAAGGAAAAGGAAGAAGAAGAAGAAGAACGAGTGTTAAAGAGAAAACGAAGTTGGAATAATAAGCCATAGGATTAATATTGGTTATATTCTGTGGTGGATGATAAGGGAAATGTATCTATTTATACAAGTTTTTTGAGGTAACATTTGTTAATTAGCTATACTGTTTTCCTTTGAAAATATTATCTAGTGCAGGTGTCCATTTTCGACCACTATTACTCCTTCTAACGACCTGGAAAAAGAAATAAATTTTTTATATATATATATTTAATGTAATGTAATAATGTATATGAATATAAATTAATATCTGCTTCGGGTCAAATTTTCGGCTTAATCATTTGAGTGGTCAATATATATATATATATATATATATATATATATATATATATATATATTTAATGTAATAATGTATATGAATATAAATTATTTGCTTCGGGTCAAAATTTCAGCTTAATCATTTGAGTGGCCGAATCTTGACTATCATCTTAGTTTAGCACTTTTTTCTTCTTTTCTCCGTTTTATATTATACTTTGAAAACCAGAACACTGCACAGACAAAAATGAAAAATTTCCCTTGTTCTCTTAAATATTTTGTTATATAAAAAAAACATTATTTTTTACTAATTATAAATAAATTCAAAATATGATACAAATTTAAATTAACATCAATTATTAATTTAATTTAAAAACACACACACATATATATATATATACATTAATAATCTAATTGTGTTTATATTATTATTATTATTTCAAATCAAATAATTACAAGTGTTATATTAATATTATTATTATTATGACATTATGTCATAAGTTAGAGATACTTAATATTTTAAAATTATATATATATATATCTTTTGTGTTTAAAATTTCACATTGCTTTGCTTAAAATATTTTTAAATTATTATTAAATATAAATTGAAACATTTTACTGAAAAATGCATTTAAAAAGTCCACTTAAAATGAATAAAATAGATAATATTATGACTAAACCATTATTAATAAGAAACTCTAATCAAAATAATATAAGATTTTCAATACAATTATAATTCTCTATTTTATATTTACACACTTTTAACAAAAATTATTTTTTTAGGAAAACAAAATTAAATTAGGAAAAACATATAATTTTAAACCATATAATATATATATATATATATATATATTTTTTTCTTTCTCAAGCAAAGTCTCAAATGTTCAAAACTAAATACATATGTATAAATAGAAAAATCCTTGGACAATAACTTTTCTTGTCCTTGTTTAGGATATAAAAAACTAATATATTAAAAAAAATGAATATCTAAGAATAAATCTTTCAAAAACAATATAATATATTTATATATATATATATATTATTTACAAAGCATATCTTTTTCAAATCTTATATACGCAATAAATAAATAAATAGTGAATAATAATAATTTTTAATCGGCACGTCAAAAATGAGCAATTATAATTCTAGAGGGCAGCCAGCCATGCTTGCTGACCAAAGCAATTGCGTAATATTTACGTAACAGATAACTACTAATTCTATTTCATTATTTTATATTTAATTTATTTCACATTAACTTCACACTTAAAATAAATAGATAATAAGTGTAATAATAAAAAATTTAAAAAATAAAAAGTTTCCCAAAATCTCAATTTAATGTCATACGAATCTAGTTTAATTAAGACTCGATAAATTACTTATAAAAAAACTTATTTAATTTTATATATATATATATATATATAATATATATATGAAAATTAAAAATTACTATTAAAATATTAGGCGCCGACAAAAAAAATAAATAAATAAATAATCCACTGTTTTCTTGTTTTACTTTTAGCATTTTTTATTAGAGTTTACCATTGTCATCTCAAACTGATGTAGAATTTGTGCTAAATTTCTCAGCTGACCAAATAAATATGTCTTTTCACTCTGGCAGCAATGAAAATGGAATTTTTCAGCTATAGCTGCCGTGAAAATATGGCACACGCCTTTGGCTTAGCCGGTAGCAGCCACCTCATACATTTGTATAGTCTTAATCAGGTTACAGCTAAATCATCCACACACTCAAGTTAATCTGAGCTGAGCTTTCCAAGTACTAATTCCAAGAAAAAACAGAAAAAAACAAAAACCCCAACAATCCTTGGTACCTGTTTTTGACATGGAAATGCATCAAGATTCATGAACCTTTGATATATATATATATATATATATATATATATATATCAAAGGGGAAAAAGAAAAGGTTAACATTTCAAAGTAAACCTTTTCTTTTTTACCTTAAAACTGGCATAGATGTCTGTCAATTAATCAATACAAGGAGAGCTGCTAGAAGTAAAAACAAAAAAAAAAAAAAAAAAAAAAAAAAAATCAGTTTTCAGCATCTCCCCTTCTTAGAAAGTTAGCATATTTTTCTCTTGTAAACAAGAGAGCCCTAAAAAATCTGGCTACTGTTGAGGGTGGTGATGCTGCTGCTCAATCGCCAACTGCTGCTGTACAGGTTGTTCATTGGCTGCTCCACCAGGAGTGACCGGTGGTGGAGGCCCTCCGTGCTCAGCCATTTCCAAGTCAACATCTTCTGTGCGGATAGGGCGGAGGAGTCCGTGTAATCTTAGACGATAGCTCTGGCTAGGAGTAGGTTGAGTTCGTGCATATCTTGTTGATGTTATGATGTTGCTGGATGATCTTTCTGCCTCGGATCTTATGTTGGAAAGGGCACTGAGATCAAGATTTGGAAATACAGAACAACGACATCTGGGGCATTTTACATTCAGTCGAAGCCACTCGTCAATACATTCCACATGGAAGTTGTGAGCACAGGGAAGGCCTCGAACCTGCATCAAGAAACCTCGGTCAAAAAGGGTATTATTTACTTCTTCTTTTCAGTACTCACAAATGTGAATCCTTGCTGATTAAGTGAAAATACTGAAGAAAGATATATACCTCATTGCCCACGTGGAACTCTTCCAAACAGATGGGACACTCACTGCAATCCGTTGGAACTGCCTTCAATCTGAACTTGGGAAGTTCCTGAATCAGTGCTTCAACAGCTTCTCTCTGAATACCAGAAGAAATCAAATCTATATTAGACAAATGGAGCACACATGAAAAAGCTAAATATACGTATCAACCTCGAATTATGAGTCACAGAGGCAACAGGGATGGGGAGTGCAAATCATGCTTTGCAAAACATGTGAGGGGAACAATAAGTAGTTTTTCAGGGCAACAGTATAGGCCATTGAAGGACCACTTTCCTATAGATACATCCAATATCATCAATTCAATCTCCTTACCAATAATAATACCACCCTTCGAAAGCTTTAATGCAACAGAAAATTAAGATGAAATCATTTCCATGTTTTTTTTGACCCTATACATTACCTGAGCGGCAGTCAAGTAGAGTCCAGGCTGATATGCAGCAGCATCTTGGCCCATTCCTCTCATTTCCTGGCCAGCTGCTTCAAAAGCCCAATCTGGTACTCGAACCATGTCAACCAAAACCTGGTATTCAAAACATTCTTAAGTACACCAAACAAAAAAGAAAAATTCTCGCATTTGATATCATAATAAGGATATCATATATAAAAATGAGATTACATGTCAGATCAATCATCAAATATTTCATTCAGAAATTCACTAAAAATAATACAAATTTATTACTTTGGAAAGGTAGTTAAGCCATTAGTAAAAATATCATTGCAAATGAGGAAGCAAAAACATTTAATTAAACAACAAAGAACAAAACAAAACAAAATTTACCGAAAGCTTCAGAAAGGCAAGGTTGCATGATCAGAGGATAACATAAGAATCAAATAGATTACTAAATAAGTTTCATTATGTCCACTTATTCTTCTATGAAGAGTTCATGCATCAAGAAGTTAAACTAGATGGTAATAAGAGTAGAACATATGATTGAAAATATGAAATAATATACACATATCATCACTACTAGAGGCATTTAGTCTAGTTTCCCACCCTAAGATAAATTATTTAACAATTCATTGTCCTCCATCAGATAGAGAAGCCTACTCAATAAACTTGATTAAACTGAATTTGTAACTTAAGCTCCTTTCAAATGTCTATGGAAGTATAAGATGAATATTCATCAGAAACTTGATACCAACAACAAACACCACCATAACATATAAATGAGGATGACGGGTGAGAAAATATGAGGAAAAAGGGCTGAGCATTGAAGTATAAAACGCCCACCATAACAGAATATAAAATCAGTAAATGAAAGTAGACAATATGCTTATCCACACTTACTCCAAATTCTGAAATTGGAATTCCCTGTTGAGCACGTAAAAGATGTGCTTGCCTTCTTGTCAACCACTGCAAGTACAGACACAACATGATAATCATGAGAGAGCAATATGCAAAAGAAATTATACTACATGACAAAGGGATGGGTCTTCCAGCAGTACCTGCCCACCCAGAATAAATGAAAATGCAAAAAGCACAACAACAAAAAGAGAGGAAGAACAGAAAAGGATGGGTATATTTATACGATTAGGAAATAATTAATTAATCATATACAGAGAAATATGTTCAACTACAGGAAATACAGAATTGGAAAAGATAGGGTAAAATGTTATTAAGATTTCTCTGTCTTTTCCCTTCCTATTCAGGTTTAAGCCAGTGTTGAAATAATATGTTTAACCCCTTGAAAATGCAACTAACCTTTCCCATCGATGTGCAAGCTATGCAAACAAGTCCACAGTAGCTGAAGAGCAGCCAAATAAGGAAGCCCCATTTCTGACCTTCTTCAGGCAACTGAAAGTATTTTAGCATTATATCCAATCTGAGTTAGCTGCATGGAATACTACCCCAATATAAAATCATTAAGGATCAGATGCTTACACAATTCCTAGCAGTAGTAAACCAGAGTGTGCCAATAATAGTCCAAACCCAAAGAAAGGGATAGAGCAACAGCGAAAGAACAGAAAGAACCACCAGTCTCCCACAAAAACGAGCATATCTTTGTTGCCAACCAAAATCCCTAAAATACCATAACACAGGAAATATTAAAAAGTCTAAACCACATAGCATATGCTTTGCAGTTAACGTTTTCAAGGACACAGATAAAACTACGAGAAGACAAAGTATTATACACATTTGATACAGAAATGATAAGCACAAAATGAATCATTTGAAATATCTTAATATGAATACATATATTGTGAAAGATAGGAGCCTTACAATCCCATCCCAGCTGCAAGACCATTGTCAACAAACATCAAGAGCCGAAACACAAATACAGTCGTGTAATCCACCTATTACAACATGACAAACGTCTTTCCTTATCAATTTTGTCAGTTTTTGAAAAATCACTACCTATTTTAAGTCATCATGGCACCAAAAAGAAAAACCTACCACAATCCAGATATGCAACGGATATGTACAAAGATGGTACCTCTTCCAATTAATCGCCACAATTATTCTAACCATCAAATAATTAAGGAACAACTGAAAACCTTTCACACGGACATTCAAACTTCAGAAAAAGAAACAAAGGTTAAGATAATGAAAAAGAAAAGACCCCATTTCAAGAAAAAAAGGACTAAATGGAACTGAAAGAGGGCCATATTCACAAATTAAAAAACCCCCAAAACTTTACTAGACACTGCAAGTGAAAGAAAAAGGAAATTCCCAGCTGGAATCATTAAAGGATACATACTGGTAGCGAGCATTGACAAGAAGAAACCATCATACCTACAAGAAACTCACTGTTAACAAACTGAAAAAAAGATTATTTCTTATTTCTGAAAACATTTCAGATTAAAGACATAAAAAGAAAAAAAAAAAGAAAACCAACCACTTAAAATCCACGCCTCTGATCGCCATTGAAGAACTCCAAAACCCTAGTACTAGTGGTAAACCAAAGATTTATTACTGATTATCATTTCACTCTCATAAAAATGAAAAAATTCTAATCTTTGACACATAATGAAAAACGTACAATCGACATGAATGACTTGTACGTAGATGAAAAGGGAAATCTAGAGAGAGATTTTGTACGAATCTGTCCACTTTTTTGCTTGTCTTTGAACTTCTATTGTGTGGGAAAAAACGTAAAGTGTGTGCAATCGAGAAGATGTTTGAGGTGAGGTGTCAACGGCGGATTTGACGGAGGTAGACATCACTGTCGTTAAATTTAACGCCGTGAGAAATAAAAGGAGATAGATTTTGTGGCTGGGATATACTTACTTAGCGAGAAAATGGATGCCACGATGGATTATATTATGTATTTAAATTACTGACGTGGCAGAATTAGGTTCAGCAAGGTGAACGTTCCATTCATTATTTTTTTCCATAAATTTAATCAAGACAACTTTACTCGTTAGGTGCATTCGATATATACATACATACATATATATATATATATATATATATATATATATATATAATTATTTAAGATTGCCCAAAAAGAACCAAACTTTTTATCAAGATTTTTGAACAGAAATAATATATATATAAATATATATATATATATATGTAAGGTAAGTAAGATAACAGCAAATTTCTATGTAGTTGATGATCTACCGTTTGCCTGTACAAAGGCCAAAAGCCGACCAATATCATACCTGCAGGCATTCTTTTTTAAGAGGAAAAATGAGAGAAAAGGGCTTAACAATATAACAATAACAATAGGTTGAAATCATGTTTCATGTTTAAAAAGTAAAGTGATGACAAACACCAGAACCGTTTTTAAGTATGAACATATGTATCACACCCATCAAGGGGCCTCAGAAGACAAAAGATAAAAAAAAAAAAAAAAAAGACATTAAACAAGAAAAAGTATCATCATACAAAAGCAAACTAAAAAGAAGCTTCTCTTCTCCTGCCCATACAGAAGAATACCCCAAGTTTCAAACTTGATTTTTATAATAATATTACACTAAACTTGAGTAACCACCACATTTTCGGCCAATCCTCTCCTGCCAAGTGATGTGCCCATCTCGCACAAGGATCTTGTTAACCGTCTCTTGTTATCACTGCAAAACCAACAACCTCTGTTATTTAAAATAGAATCCGTGTTCGCACAAGGATCTTGTTAACCATCTCTTGTTATCACTGCAAAACCAACAACCTCTGTTATTTAAAATAGAATCCGTGTTTACATATTTACCAAACACATCTTTTTAAGAAATCTGCTAGATTGAGTTTGTAAGGGTATGCAGGTTATAACAAAAACCATGAAGAGACAAAGTTCAAGCCATGGAAAATCATAGTCCACTCTAATTTTCTCAATTCACTTTTCCAAAATTTGGGCATGAGATCAAAGTAGTGCTTTGCCCTTTAAGTACCTGAGGTTGCTGCATCATCTGCGGCTGCTGTTGTGGCTGAGGTGGATAATTTCCATATCCAGGATATCCAGCATAATACATATTAGGATCCTGGGTTGCAGGAGCATATCCATATGCATCATATCCAGGGGCGTATCCATAATAGCCACCATTCCATTGGCTCGGGTCAACCTGAGGCTGAATATTTAAGAGAGCATCAAGCAAAAAATAGTTTCAGCATATATAGAATTGAAAACCTCTTATAACAAGATCTAGTTCATAAGACCAAGGGGATGTGAAAGAACCTGTTTGTTTGAAGGACTACGGCCCCATGAAAGTCGAATATTTTGTCCACCCAATGGGGTACCATTTAACATCCGAAGAGCTTCCTCAGCACAGCTTCTGTTACAATCAATCACAGAACAGAAAGATTTTAAAACACATTTAGATGAAGTCCTTCTACAAGAAACATCACTAGGAGAATCCATTACCTATCAGCAAACTGAACAAAACCGCAACGCTTGCCCACAGGAATTTTTACATGAATTAACTGGCCATAGTTCCCGAAAACCTGCCTCAGATGCTCATCTGTGACAGTAGTGTCCAAGTTCCCCACAAATAACTGCAACAGAAACATTAAACAGATAAGGACTTGCACTTTCTTGTAAAGCAATGTAACATGAAACACTTACAGTTGTATTCGATGGATCATCTTCATTTTGTGAACCTTGAGTACCTTGATATGAAGCTGACAGTGAGAACCAAGGATAAGGAGAGGTATAGGAAAAGTAACTTTCAGCTAAGTCAGGAATAGCATGAAGATGGAAAAGCAGTTCAAAAGATGTAATCTCGCAAAACAACTTCAGGTGCAATATTTTCAACTTACTATAAAGGCAGGCATTAGGTATATGCAGTTCCCACAAGATGGGGCCCTTTCCACAAGAGAATAAGAACAACAAACGATGGACTCAAAGGCAGATATGCATATCTTATAAGAGTACATAAAGCACTATGAAGTCCCAAGCAGAAGCAGAAGGAGAGTAAGGATGATGCATTGGCTCCCAAAATAAATATTAAAGAAATTCATGGCCATACTAGTAAGATTTATGTGATAATAATACCAAACCTGTTTAATGACAGACTAGCAGTTTAAACAATAAAATGTGGGTCCAACTGAATAGTCAAATGACTCATCAGTAATAATAATAAAATCTGAGTACTTACAAAACATAACAGCAGAAAAGAAAATCAGAGTGGTGATATACAAAGGTCACCTAGGATTTAATACACAAAATTTGGCCAAAAAGTGAGATAAATGACCATACAGTCCACAGTCAACTCATGGCAATGAAGCTTTGAGCTAGATAACATCTGGCTTCTGTAAGATACTAATAATCCAGTTCTGCTAAACTTAATGGCAGGAAAGGATTGCTTTCCTAAATGGCCATTTGCATCCCAGTGAGATAAAACAAACAAGGTAATGGCATATGGTATTTGATGATTGCCACCATATCATGATTAGATAGTTCAATAAATTCTATTTTTCTCTACATATATATTATTCTAAAACGCATTTTAGAATAATAAATTTGAACAAAAGACCAGAAGACAATTAGTAGGTGTAACTTAGAGGTGATGTGGTCCCACCTATGACTGATAGATCATGGAATCAGCAGTCCAAATATGCTCCACCTGTCCTAGAAGTCCATTACCAGGTTTACAGTCTACTAATCCTACCAGATAAATGAAGTTTCAAAAAAACTGACCTTGGTTTTTCATACTTACTGTTGATGATTATCATCGTAAATAAATAAATTATTAATAAAAAATAAAATGCTGACAAATTAAACTAGATATGAAGAAACTAGGGCGATTGAAACTCAAGGAAATACTGTTGCTGCTTCTTAGAAACCCAGATGGTGTTAGTAGGAAGAATCGGTTAAATAGTAAAGGTAATGAAATTTGATAAAAGCTTGGAAATAAAGGGAACTCGAAGGCGTCAAAAAGAAAAGCTGTAGTAGAATTAACTCCAACTCTTAAAATAAAAAATTAACAGACGCAAGGTAAAACTGACCTACGCAATACCAGGCACTAAAAGGGTTATCATTTCAGCTGAATTAGCTCCAGGCCCCAAAATGATAGAGCCTCCCGAGACCCTGCTTTGATACAACCGGAGTTTTATGAGATTTAGCAAATTTTAATATTTCAAATCCAAAAAATTAAATGACTTCTAAGTTGGTGATTATCTTCAAGTATTCAAGAGCACAACTGAAAGTAAGTGATCCTAACAGCAGCCTTAACAAAGTGACATCAGTAGATTTATACATCAATCCGAGAAAATAAAATCCAGCTATTCCTTGAAAGCAGAAAATTCTAGAACCAAAAAACAACTGCATAGCAAACGAGAAACTGCAGATCTCGGATAAATTAGCATCAAAGTAGATGTATAGCCAAAAGAGAGAAAATAAAGCAACCAAAAATAAATTATAGAGGTAATGCATACCTGTTGACTGACCACCCATTGTTTTCTTGTTGGCTGCAGGACCAATTCGCATAACCCTTGTTGAACAATATTTTCCACTCATCTCAGTCAAAGCACGTATCTGTTCGTTTTCATCTGCAAACTTAACAAATCCATAACCTTTAGTGCGTCCTGTAAGCCTATCAGTAACAACCTTTGCACCCTTGACTGAAGAAAAGACAGCCCTAAATGTTTCTTGAAGCATGTAGTCGGTAACATCACCAGCCAAATCACCAACAAAGATTGTGTAATCAGGAGAGTCATCTGATCGCTTTTCACCTGCACCCATGGATGCCCAGTTCAATCTAAAATTTTGTTCAACATTTGGCATCAAAGTGCCGTTAAAAGCCTGCAGGCTCCTTTCTGCAGCAGCATGACTTGCAAACTCAATGAAGCCATAACCCTCTGATTGAGCAGTTTGCTTGTTACGGATAACTTTGGCAGACACTATCTGAAAATCAAAGAATTGATGAAACTTAATAAACAATTTCCTGCTAAAAACATAAATCTAGAAAGAAGAGGAGAAAAAGCGCAACAGTGAGATATATGAAATGTTAAACAAAACACATGCAGCATTGAGATGGAATGCATAATTTAGAGTACATACAGGCGATAAATTAGAAATAAGCTTAAATTATTGATGTGCCAACTTAGCAAAGCGTTACTAATAGATTAACAATTGCTATCATTGAATAGATAATAAATAGGGACCACTTCAAAAAGAAAAATGGGCCACGACATTCATCATCCAAGACTACGTAACCAAAATCACAACATCTTCCAGAAGCTCCAGATTCAACAAACAACCACATCGTCCTTGGACAGAGATGTCAATCATGGTATATCCATTAAACTCAATTCTTGAAATTATAATGACCTAAGTAAATAATACTTAGTTCATCCTCAAAATATTAACAAAAAGCAATAAAATATTTAGAGACTCTATACCTCGCCAGTATGTGCAAAGCAGTTCATGAGGTACTGCTCATCCATCCAGTACTGCAGATCTCCAATCCATAGACTGCGGATCCCATCAGCAGAATTGGGGTCAGCAGAAGCAGGATTGTACTGCTGTGTTTGCTGTTGCTGAGGTGGAGGCTGTTGGTAGTAATACCCAGCAGAAGGTGGCTGCTGTTGCTGTGTTGGTGGAGGAACCTGGTATGGTGGTTGTGGTGCCTGCTGCTGTGGTGCCATCCACTGTTGTGGCTGTTGTTGTTGGTACTGTTGTTGAGGTGCCATCGATGGTGGTACCATAGGTTGCATCATGCTTAAAAATCAGCCGGTACCTGACATGAACAAAGATGACATGCGTCATTAACAAACTCATCAGTATCTGAGATCAAGAACACATTAGCAGAAAAGGGTCTTTCAATTACTATTTTCTTCCTTCAATTCTACGCACAGAAAATCAAAACAACCAACAGATACCTCTTTTTCATCTTTTAACTACAAAAATTTTCTCTCTCTACAAATGAAATCCCAGAGTCCCTATATTAGTTGGGAAGAAAACTCGAATACCTTACTTCTAAAACAAATTATCCAAAGTTCAGTTTAAATTACTTACATTTATAAATATAAACTGGCTTTAAAATTTCAAAATTATATATATCAGATACTGTTAAAACCCATATAAAGCTGTCAATAGATGTATTTAAAAGTTTGTAAACAATGCCGGTATTGATTGACATTCTCATATGAAAAACAACTCAACGAATAATGCATTCTCGATACCTCCTAACGCAGAAAAATAATTTTACATAATCTAAGAAACAAACATTTTACAACAACAATAATAATAATAATAGTACAAAACAAATTATAATAATTTCCCCAAGAAAAAACCTAGATTTAAAAAGCTTATTTCATATTCCAGATTCCAAAAAAAAAAAAGCCAGAAACAGAAAAATGTTCGCGCTGTCTCAAAATTTCCAAAGCGCTGAGATTTACAAAGTTTGCAGAAAAATAATCGAAAAATCGAAAGGCGAGACAAGGAATTACCTTGGGATGAACTTTAGGACAAGCGGTGTGCGGCGACTTGGCGAAAAAGGAGGGAGAGAAGAGGCTTGGGCGTTTATCTCTCTTTTATTAGTCGTTAGGGTTTTCTTTTTTTCTTTTTCTTTTCTTTTCTCTTTCTAATTTATGATTTTATTCGTTATAAGTAAAAATATATAATTTAATTGAATTTCAACTTCCTTTTAGCATTTTAATAACTAAATTTAATATATTTTAATGTATAAAATTACGTCCCTTTTATTTATTTATTTCAATAATCCTATTATAATAGGATATATAACCTTTTTTTAAAAAAGAAAAAGTTCTTTATATAAATAATTTTTATTTCCATACTCCAATACGGTTTCTTTTTTTCTTTTTCCTTTTTATATCTTTTTCTTCTTTTTTTGACAATTTTTTTTAAAATAAATTATATAGAAATCATGAATTTATAAAAATTTCAATTAACATAAAAAATTATATTAAATATTAAAATTTAAATAAATAAATAAATAAGGTAAAAGTGTGTTTAAAAAAATCGTTTATGTATATTTATGAATATAAATATATAATGTTTTTTAAAAAAAAATTATATATTTATATTCATAAATATACATAAAATTTGAAATATATTTTAAGAAATTATTAACAACTTAGAACAACTCTTCATTTATATTTAATTATCCAAATTTGCCATCAGTGTGTAAAGAATAAATAAAATACAATTTTGATGAATTGAACCTAATATTCATTAAAAGATAACTAATTAATTAACTAACCTTTTTATAAATAATTTAATAGAAAAAAAAAAAAGAAACTTTCATGAAATACTGGGATAAAAGATACTATACAAATCACAGATAGTTTAATAGTAGTGTCAAGGATTCTAAGTTACAGATAAATTACCAATTTTTGAGTTCACAATTTTCAAGTACAATTTGGAGGATTCAAACACTTGTATACACCAGATGCAGGCTGCTTATACTTAGGTATACTATTGACATCTACAAATCTAACTTCTCCTGGTTCAAATGACAGATCCCTATGCCTGCTAACACCAACAAAATTGAATCACAGTACTACTATTTTGATCATAGATACACAGAAAATGGTGTGAGAAGAGAGCTTACCTGCGAAGATCAAGCCCAACTAAACCAGCTTGTAGGATTGTCAAGTTATCAGAATCTGGAGAAACTATAATGATGGTGTCTCCGGAGTATTGAGTTTCAAGGATTGACATGAGCTGTGTAACGCGAACAAACACATCCGACACACTCTCATTGGGTGTTCCATCATCTATAGGAGGCGGTTTGGTGTTTGGAGACAGACTATCTGATGCGTATACCTGTTCCATTTTCACATTGCAACTTTACATTCTAAAAGACAGTATTTTTTTTTTTCTTGGTTTTTGAAAAAAGATGTCATCCGAGTTATTGTTCATCTCAAATCGAAGTTAATACCTCAAAACAAGTCTCATTTTTAATGTCACCTCTTAACAATGTTATGATGTGCAACAACAGATAATTTGGGAGTATAGAAACATATATAAACATCATTATATAATATCTTACTTCCGAGATGGAAGCCAAATTCTTGCCCTCATAAGCTCCCAATCCGCGAGCATCCAAGAAACTGTACTCAGGGACTATGTGGCTGCAATGAATGATAAGAAAAGATGAACAGTTAGTTACTACTCAAAACTAGAAATCAATAGAATACACATTCCTAAACAGAGTTAAACCCTGTCTCAACATTCAAACTCAACATCCACATGAAAAAAAAATGCAATGATGTCACATAATAAGCTACCTCCTAAATTGTAAAAGTTGGATACCTTCTACTGACCCCATTAACAGCAGCAATAATTTCAGCAGCTTGATAAGCCCTTTGTGTAATAGAAGGCCAAACCCAACAATTTCCTTCACAAGCTCTCGTTGACTTCAGCGCTAAAGCAGCTTTTACTGTTTGCTTTTTCCCTTCCTTTGATAAACCACTATCCACTGAAGTTTTTGCAACCGGGTTTGTATTAATAATCCCCAAACTCTCATATTCTGATTCTCCAGCTCTAACTAGAAAGTACCTGCAATCCTCCAAAATACCGCCATAATAAAAAATCACATTCATCCCAGGGCAACAAATAATGCTTACAAACTCCATCATAACCGAATTTTGCCTCATAATCAATTGATCAAGCATCTAGGGTGCATAAAACATCAAACAAAGAAATTTCCCTTAATATCCTAAAGAAAATGCCAAACCCCAATTCATCACTAAGTTCCCAACATTATCGGTACAAAAATCGATCTAAACATAGGAAAAATTGGAACCGAGATTAATTAAGTCCTTCAAGTGTCTAAATAAGTTAATTGTACCGATTGCTAAGCCGAAACGGAGGCATTTGGAAGAGCCCACGAGCATGCGAGACCTGTAGAGAAAAGGGATCGAAGTATTCATTTATCCTTGGAGAATTGAAAATGGGAATTACAGTGGATGCCAGGGAAGTGAAGAGGTCACGGCGGTGAATGCGAGGTTGGAACTGAAATTGGGGAAATTTTGGGTTCGTAGGCGGATGAAATGGCGGAGGAAGTGATATTTTGGAGGCAAAAGTGGTGGTTGATAGCATTGTTCTAACAAAAAACGGTTGGAAATTAACCGATTTCTGAATTTTCAGTTGATGTTATCTTTATGGGGATAGAAGACATGGAAATTAAGGTGAGAATTTTGCAAGCCTCAATTATTCTTTCATATTCAATTCTTATTTTTTACTTAGTTTTTTGCTACATGATATAAAATATACATTATAAAATCTCATCTTTTATGATATTCAATAGTTACTTTTAACTTCAAATAATTTATAATCAAATTACATACTAGAAATATGGCTAAAATATACATACACGTATATATATTTATATATGTATAGTTTGTTGATGTTTTCTCATATTTGAAGATTCAAAGGGCAATTTGTAATTGATTGGGATTACAGTGAAATGATTTACAATATAGGGTTTCTTTATTGACAATACTTGTAATGAGGTGAAAAAGAGAACAGGGAAAGGGAGTTTGTCCACCTTCTTTGGCTTCTTTTTTCATGGTTCAGAAGACAATATTGTTATTTACTTAAAGCACTCTTTCCTTTTTCCTTCTTCTGTTAATGACACTTTTCTTTTCCCTTTTTTGCTTGTTCTTCAAATAGATAAAACATTGATGATTTTGCAAATAGAATGCATTAAGTTAAATTCACATTCAAATTAATTTATGTTCGAGATAAGAAATCAATTTGATTTATTAAAAAATTTTGGTCTGAAATTATAGGACAAAAGAATTCACAATATCTAGATTAATCTCCAAGACAGATTGATTATGTAGAGAATGAAAGCTCCTACTTCAAATTAATTAAATTCAAAATAATCATATTTAAAATAAAAAAACATAGTGAAAGTCTCCGCTTCAATTATTTCTTATTGAAAAATTATTTTCTTATATATATATTGATCGGGAAAAATCTGGTCCTGGTTGAGAGGCTGAGTCTGAATTGAATACCTGCAAATGAAAGTCAAACAACGGGGGTTCCGAAGATGACCCTCCGATGATTTTGTCAGAATTTAGATTTGGAAAATTATGTTCTGAGATGTAAAAAGTATATATGAGATGAAGAGGATGGAAGACCAAAAAAAAGGATCCCGTTTCCTCCTTTATTTCTCTTATTTATAGTAAGAAAAGTTACCTCCCACAATCCAGCAGAAAGGAGAATTACCCTAATTGCTGAGTCATTATGCCACGTGTCGATTCTGAATAAGGAGTCATCCTGCCACTTGTCAAGAAAGCGTCCTGGTATGCTGACACTTGTCTTGCTGAGTATTTACTGTCCTTGGGTATTTAACCCTCTTTAGTAAACATAGAATTATTACTATTGCAGGTCTTTGCTTACAATGACTCCGGTATCATATGTCGGAGTTATTCACTTCGGCTTATGCATATATGATATTTAAAGTACTTCGTACTTCGGCGAAGGTGTGGAGTTGATTGTCGAAGTGGTGGGTTAGCGAGCTGCATGGTTTATTTTCCTTTCAGTGGCCCCCGAGATTGAGAGAATTACTTTAATTATCTCGATCTCTACATTTACAGGATACTCTTGATTTTAAACGAAGTAGAAAGAGTTCGAAGAAACTTTTGGTTTTCCTTTGTAGTAATAAGGATGACGGCTATGGTTTTGAAGTAGTGGGAGACAGAAAGGTGGTTTCATTAATGCATTTGGATTTCCGAGGAGACATATGTGGGATTGGGACTTGCCGATTTGAGGCGTGCGTGAGTCAGTATCCAATGTTCGCCTTTTGTACTATTTTCCTCGTACATATGTACATATACATGTATATATATATATATATATATATTATTATTTTTTTTTTTAGGAATTATAGAATTTTAAAAACAAATTGCTCAACACCTCTAAAACCCTCGAGGTTCTCTATTTTTCTTTTTACAAAAACTTCTTACCGAAAAATCGCTCTGCCTATCCTCCTTCATTTTGAAATTCTTACTTTCCTAGCAAAAACCCAGACGCCGTTTCTGCTCCATCTATTACATTTTCGTTGATTCGCGATTCCGCTCTACTCGGACTCGGTTTATTTTCTCAGAATCTTCATTTTGTCGATATTCTGCAAAACAAGGTATTATAGGGGTTTTTTTTTTATTTAACTGCGATTGGGTTTTACTTGGGTTTGTTGATTTTAAACCGTGAAAAGGAGATGGGAATGGGTTAAGAAAGATGTGTTAAGTTGTGATCTTTGAGTTGAAAAGATTGGGATTAGGTTACATTGTTCATATGGCTAAGAACAGAGGGAAGGAAATAGGAGTAGAAATAATTTATTCTGTTGAAAAGGGAATTTGGGGGTTTATGTGTATTTAGCAGGAGTTGTCAGTAGAGGATGTTTTTAGATGAGTTTAGGTTTTAATCGAAGTTAGAGGACTTGGACTAATTTTGATTTAACCCTTATCTTCAGGTTATCATGTCAGACAATGAAACCTTTGAGAGCTTGACACCGGAAGTAATTGGGGTAGATTCCACTAATTCGCAATCTCCTTCGGTTGGAGAAAAATCCGAAGGGAATAGTAGTTCAAGTGAAAAGAGTGTGGGTAGTAAGAGGCCGCCGGGTAGTACTTCGGGTATAGCTGTGGCCACAGTAGTTCCTTCTTCATCGAGAGTTTCCTTTGATAGTCTGACTATTCCTGTAGCTATCCCTTCGGACCCAAAAATTCCCAAAACCATATATTCTGGAGTTACTGCTTCTGGGTTCACCATTAAGGACATACCCAACCCCATGGATTTGTGTGGTGATGAGGATGAAGATTCTGAGGGGCTTTGTGATGTCCCTAAAACAAAGAAACAGATCTCTGGGGACTTCGCTTTACAAGAAAACCAAGAAAAAGGAGAATGGACTCCTATGTCTGTAGATCTTGATGTGAATAGGTTTAAATTGTTTCGTTTGCCTTTTTGTCCACCTATGAGTGATTGTTTTATTCCTATCCCGGTTGAACATTTTCTTTGTGGTCTTCGCTTTCCTTTAGATCCTGCCTTTTGTGACTTTCTAAATACCATTCGTTCACAGCCTGCCCATATTCATCCAAATGGGATTAGGTATTTCTTTTCTCTTGTGATTCTGTGCAGGCGAATTGGTGTCGAAGTTTCCGACCTTCTACTTCGTACTTTCTTTTCTACACTTCGTATGAACAACTTGACACTATCACTTCGTCCTCGACCTAATGTCGTGACTTTATTTGAACCTGCCCCCAACAAGATTAGTTTTTGGAGAGATAGGTGGGTGTGTGTAGAATCTAATGTGGGTTTTCCCTTTTACCCAAAACGTAAAGCTCTTCTTCCCTTAAGTAAGGTGCATAAAAATACGAAGTACTCAGACTCGGACAAAAAGTTTTTGGATTATGTCCGCTCTGAGTTGGGTAGTGACCCAAAGAAACAAACAAAGATCTTTCATACCAGAGATCTGTTGAGTCATCAAAGTAGGCGATTTTATGGTATCGGGGGTTTATCTTCCGATGCTCGTAGAAAGGAATTAGGTTTAGAGGATAACAGTGAGTATCCTATGTGGAGATTACATCCTGATAGGGTATTTTTGAGCGAATGTACGAAGTGTAAGGATCCTAATGACTTTGATTGTCTTCCTAAAAGGGACAAAGGTTGATGTAATTTTTGGAACTTCGTTTTTACCGTGTTGCCTTTTCTTGAATTTGATCTCTTAATTCTTGTTTTTCTCCTTGCAGAGATGTCTTCGAACTTCAACAAACGTCGTTTGGCTTTTAGATCGGGGAGGGGACATGCTATAAGCAATATTACCCCGAATCCGGCGGTGGCGATGGACAAGACGGCTTTAATTGCTCTGCCAGCTTCGTCAGGGGGAACTGCAACTGATATCCCGTCTGTTGATGCTTCAACCGAAGCACCTGACGCTTCTAGACGGAGTGAGAAAGGAAAGGGAAAAAGGGTTGCTTCCCCAACATCGAAAGGTAAGCGTCCCCATGAAGGAGGCGGAGTGGAGAGTCATAGGAGAAAGTCTAGCCGGAGTTCTCATCGGGTTAACGCCACCGAGTCTGAGGAGACGAACACCCTCGTTGTCCGTACTCCGGAAACCAGCAAGTCCGCTGAAGGGTCGCGTGCTCAGGAATATGAATGGACTAGGGAGGATTTTGTTTTACCGAGGTCTGGGAGAGACCTCGAAAACCTTTCCCGTGAAATTCAGAAATCCACTCCGCCCTTAACCAACTTGAAGCTCAACGATCCTAAGACCGGAAAATTTTTTGGTGGTGCCGTCCTGTCTCGAGCCATGGACTCCGACACTTATGCCGTTGCTAGGAGTAATTCTGTTGGGGCCAATGACTCCATTGGTCATGCCGGTGTGCACATATCACAGGTATGCATATATTACACATTGGGACTTTATCTTTCTTCTTGGTGAGATTATCTGACCATATTCTTTTGTTCTTTCCAGTTATCATCCTGGATTACTCATCTAGGCCAAATGGCTTCTTCTGCGAATGCCTCGAAAACTCTAGTGATAAGTTACGAGAAGAAATGTGCGGAGTTAGAAAGTGCACTTTCTTCGAAGTGTGCGAAGTTTGAAGCTAAGTTAAAGTCGACAGAGGAAAATTTAGCTGCAGTTATAGAGCAGAAAGATAAGCAATCTGACCAATTGAACGTGTGTCAGAAATCTAACAAGGAGCTTGAGACTCAACTCCGTGAGCAAACCAAATGCTTAGAAGAGGCTGAGGCGAAGTGCAAAAATCAGGTGGAAAGAATTAAGTTTCTGGAGTCCGTTGACTTTACTGCCGGAGTTATCCAGACCTTTCGAGAATCGGAGGCGTATGCTGACGAAGTTTTTAATAAAAGTAATGCCCTTTTTAAGCGGGGATGTGCCCACGTGTTTCGGAACTTTCACCAGTTCATCCCTGATAAACAGAAAATGGTTGAAGTGTATCTGGGTATTGCGGTTGAGCCGCAATTTAGAGAGGGGAGTGGATTTGTTCCTTTTACCGAAGAGGAAATGCGAGAAATAAGGGAGATGGATCAAGATGAGGGGCGGACTTGGGAACCTCCTGCTTCAATTTCACCAGATTTTTATGATTTGGTAAAAGAGAGGATGGAGGGTTCAACTACAGAGGTTGCTGTGACTCAGGGCGAAGTGAATCCTATCGAAGAGACTCAGCCAACCGAGGTTAATCCAACTCCGATTGTTGAACCAGCGGAGGGTGCTTAGATGTAGTATGGCATGTTTTTCTTTTGACTTGTTGATAAAGTCTATCTTGTAATCGTTGTACTTCGACTTTTTCTTTTGACTTGTTCATAAAGTCTATTTTGTAATCGTTGTACTTCGACTTTTTCTTTTGACTTGTTCATAAAGTCTATTTTGTAATCGTTGTACTTCGATTACATAGTGAATATTTAAGAATGTTCAACTATGAATTGAATGTGAACAACTTTAAGTATGACTTCGACGAATTAACAAACTCTCTCAAGAGTGTTCAACTATAAATTAAATGTGAACAAACTTAAAGTATTGCTTCGAAGTGTGCGAGTTTTCAAACTCCGACTAATTAACGAATATCAAAGAATGTTCAACTATAACTGAATGTGAACAAACCTTAAAATATTACTTCGAAGTGTAACTCAAGAAATTTACTTCATTGAACTAACGAATGCCCAAAAGATTTCAATTTCGAATTAAATATGAACTCATCTTAGGCATAACTTCGGGATATAAACATTTTAAAATAAAATAAAATACTTTACAATATCTTAACAAGTACCTTCGATTCATTGAAAGAAAGAGGATGTTTGCCTTTTACATCTTATGTTGTACAATTATCAGGTAGCGATTTCGATCCTGGAAGCAAGTTTAAACTCAAAACATATTCGTGTTTTAATTACACGTAATATTTTTTCAGATGATTTGCATGCCAGGGATTTCGAAGTAGAATTCCTTCTTTGTCAACCAAACGAAAGGTGCCTTTTCTTATCTCGCTATGTATCTTGTATGGGCCTTCCCAGTTCAGAGTTAATTTATTTGCTTCAAGTGCCCTTGCCGTGCCTTCAATTTTTCGGAGCACCCAATCTCCGACGTGTAGAGGTCGATAAACTACTTTTTTGTCATGGAACATCTTAGTTTTTCCTTTGTACGCCTCCATGCGAAGTCTTGCGCTCTTGCGTTTTTCATCCAACAAATCTAAATCATTCCTTCGACTCTGATCATTATCCATATTGGAATAAGTCATAACACGGTGAGTGGGAAGTGCGAGTTCGGCTGGTGCAACGGCTTCGCTCCCATACACTAACGCAAAAGGGGTTTCGCCTGTCGGCCCCCGAGCTGAAGTGCGGACTGACCACAGGACGGTGTGCAGTTCATCCACCCACTTTTTGAAGTACCTTCAAGAGTTTTCTTCAAAGATCGTCGAAGTACTAATTTGTTCGCTGCCTCTGCCTGTCCGTTACCCTGAGGATGTGCAAGGATGAGCGCCAGTGTCTTACATGAAATCGTTCGCATTCCGTAGTAAACTTAGTAGAAAACTGTGTGCCATGATCTGTTACCACTGCTCTCGGTACTCCGAATCTGCATAAGATAGCATTACGGAAAAATTTAATAACATTTTCTTCGGAGGGGCTAGCTAGTGGTTGGGCCTCGATCCATTTAGAAAAAATAGTCTACGGCCACTACCAAATATTCACAACCATTTCGGGATTTTGGGAACCGTCCCATGAAGTCCATGCCCCAAATGTCAAATGGCCACGTGGCTAACACTGGAGTTTGCTGTACTGACGGAAGGCGAGGCACGTCTCCGAAGGTTTGGCACACGTGACATCTTTTGACGAAGTTTACGGCGTCTTGTCGAAGAGTTGGCCAATAATATCCCTGATGGAGCACTCTTGTAGCCAATGTTCTGGCTCCGGGATGACCCCCACAAATTCCTTCATGAATCTCTTCTAAAACCGCTTGTACCATATCCGGGGGAATACACCGGAGTAATGGTTTAGTAAAGGATCTGCGATATAGGATCCCTTCGTGAACTACATATCTGGCACTGTGCCTCCGAACTCTTCGTGCTTCTTGACAATTTTCTGGGAGTAGGTCTTTCAATGTAATTTTTGATTTCATCAATCCAATTGATTTCCCCAGGTGTAACGGCCATTATATGGCCTTGGGGGTCTATTGGAGACGACCTGCTCACCTCCACTTCGACCATTAGTTGGTTTGGGATATCTCCGGATGCTATTCGGGATAATTGGTCTGCCTCTTTGTTTTGCAACCGTTCTATTTTGTTCAGATGAAAGTAATCAAACATACGTTTCAATTCTACAGCTTTCTTCACATATTCTTTAAGGTTTGTAGAATTGACGGCATAATCTTCGTTTATCTGTCTAACCACCACTTGTGAATCACTGTATATCATAACTGATTTAATTCCTGCTCCAAGGGCCCACAGCAGTCCGCGAATGAGAGCCTCGTATTCAGCTTGATTGTTTGACACAGGATAATTGAGCCGAATACTTTTATACTCCACTCGTTCTTGTCTTGGAGACTTCATGACTATTCCTATGCCTGCACCTTGTACATTTACGGAGCCATCAACATACATAGTCCAATAGTCGGAGTTTTGTTGAGGTTGTGATTCAAAAGGAATAACTGCAAGCCCTTCGTCCTCTGTAAATGATGACTCCGCTATGAAATCCGCCAGGGCTTGTGCTTTAATGGCTGTGCGGGGTCGGAATTGAATATCGTATCCGGATAGCTCAATGGACCATTTTAACATTCTCCCGGACTGGTCCATTTTGTGAAAGATTTGCTTAAGTGGGGAATTGGTGTGGACTACTATGGTATGGGCGGTAAAATAAATCCGTAACTTCCTTGCAGCAACAACCAAGGAGTAAGCCAACTTTTCTATATTAGGGTACCTGGACTCAGGCCCGTTCAACACTTTGCTTACATAATAAACCGGGAGCTGTTTGTGAGCAACCTCCCGAAGTAAAACAGAAGCTACTGCTAAATTACAAGCTGACAGATATAGAAATAGAACTTCGCCCTCCTCAGGCGAACTCAGAAGGGGAGGGTTTTGAAGATATTCCTTCAGCTTCGCCCATTGTTCTCTGCATTCCGTAGTCCATGTGAAATTCCTTGTACTTTGCTTTAAGATCTTGAAAAACGGCAAACATCGTTCTGCCGACTTCGAAATGAACCTGCTGAGCGCGGCAATGCACCCATTGAGCCTTTGTACGTCTTTTACACACCGAGGTTCCACCATTTTCGTAAGTGCCTCAATTTTTTCGGGGTTTATTTCAATGCCCCGTTCGGTCATCATAAAACCCAGGAACTTTCCTGAAGACACCCCAAATGTGCACTTATTTGGGTTCAACTTCAATTGATACTTCGTCAAAGTATCAAATGTTTCCCTCAAGTCTTCTAGATGAGATTTTCCTGCAGGAGTCTTAATCACCATGTCATCCACGTATACCTCGACATTCCTACCAATCTGCTTTTCGAAAACCTTATCAACCATTCTTTGGTACGTAGCTCCCGCGTTCTTCAGCCCAAAAGGCATAACATTGTAACAATAAATCTTCCCTGCTGCCTAGAAAGAGGTGTGTTTTTGGTCTGCTACATTCATCTTTATTTGATGATAACCCGAAAATGCATCTAAGAAGCTGAACGTCTTGTATCCTGCAGTAGCATCTACCAAAGAGTTAATCTTTGGCAGCGGGTAACAATCTTTAGGACAAGCTCGATTCAAGTCCGTAAAATCTACACACATCCTCCATTTTTCGTTAGCTTTTTTGACCATAACCACATTGGCTAACCAAGTTGGGTATATTATTTCTCGGATGAATCCTGCCTGAAGAAGCTTTTCCACTTCTCCTTTTATCGCAGCTTCTCTCTCATCTTTGAACCTTCGAGCTTTTTGTTGCACGGGGACAATTGTGGAATCAATGTTCAGTTTATGCTCAGCCACACTAGTATTAATTCCAGGCATGTCCGAAGTTGTCCAGGCAAAATTATCTTTATGCTCGATCAAGAATTTTTTCAATTGCTTCGCTTCCTCGCTTGATTGATTTCGCCCGATTTTTACCCTTTGTTCAGGGAATTGTTCATGAACAATAATCTCTTCGTATTCTTGTGACTGCGGGCGATTTGCCTTTTCTTCGGGATTCCGGGCCGAAGTCGGGGGACCACCAAGTTCCTGTACCATGGCAATTGGAGATGGAGTATGTTCCATATCTAGGTTAACCTTCTTAAACCTCACTAAGTAATCCAGCATTCCTTTCGGATTACTTAGTTCCACTCCGATCCCTCTTGACGTTGGAAATTTGACTCGTTGATGAGGAACGGAAACAACCGCATCGAAGGATGCCTGTGCTGGTGTCCCCAAAATTTCATTATAGACTGATTGTACATCCACCACATAAAACTCGACTTCCTCCGTTCGACCGAGTGATCCCGTACCGAGAGTCACGCTCAGCGTTATAATGCCTTTGGTCATCACCTTGTGAGTAGTGAATCCTTCCAATTTTGTCGAAGTGGGTCTTAACATTTCTTCTCCCAGCCCCATATCTCGAAAGCATTGGTAGTATAATATATTAGATGATGCTCCGGAGTCCACTAAAACTCGTCGTATTAAAAACTGCTGAAAGTTGGGATGGGTCATAGACACATCCAATATTACTGGGTTTAATTTTTTCCCTTTTGTGGGTGCCAGCTCTGCCTTTGTAAAAGAAATTACATCTTCCTTTTCTAAGCTCTTCGGAATATCATATGATTCCTTCAGCAAATGAATCTGTCTTTTCAATTGGGCCATAGATGGGGCTTCATTAAGGATGACGTCGATCACCTTCTCTTCCTTTTAAGGACGATGGTCTCGCGGTACTTCGTCCTTCATGAACTCCGCGAGTACCTTTTCGCTTCAAAGATTCGATGATCTTTTTCAGCTGGTAACAGTATTCAGTATTGTGACCATAATTTTGGTGGAAATCACAGTATCTGCTTCGATCACGTATTCCATCAGTAAGCGGGTTCAAAGGAGGTGGACTTTTGACTCCGTACTTTTCCTTTAACACTGCGACAACACTTTTTGCGGGGATGTTCAATCCGAATGGCCTCTCATCTTTCGGACTGGGGTTGCTTCCCTTCGTGTTAAGACTTTGTCGGGAACTCGATCTTCCTTCCGAAGTGAAAGGTCTCCGGTTAGAACCTCCTTTCCTCATGTCGGGTCGTGGACCGAACTTAGGCTTTTCAATTTTAGTGAGATCAATCATCTCCGGCGGTGCAGCGACTTCTTGGTTCGGATGTTCGTATGCTAGGGCTACATGCTTCGCCCTTTTAAGCATTTCTCCCACTGTCCGCGGATGTCGAAGTCCGAACTCCGCTTTAAGGGTTTGAGACCTCAATCCTCCTTCAAAACAAGTAATAACAGTATCCTGACTTAGACCTTCAATCTCGTCATGCATTTTTTTGAATCTTTCCAAATATTCCAACAAGGTTTCATCGTCTTTCTGTTTGACATTGGTTAAATCTCCTCTTGTTTTAGGGAGGTCACCTGCCGTACTGAACTTATCCAAAAATTTCTTCTCGAATGTATGCCACGAATCAATGCTGTTCGCCTTCAGAGAAGTATACCACGTTAGAGCTTTCCCTTTCAACGTACTGGGAAAAGCCTTACATAATACGACTTCATCCATTGACACCAGACTCATCAGTGATTTATATCTGCATATGTGTTCTAGTGGTTTTGTTTTCCCGTCGTACAAGTCAAATTGGGGAAACTTTAAGTTACTATCAGGAAGGACATTCCTGATCCATGCTTCAAAAGGCCCCATCTCGAAGGCTTTTCGAATTATTTCCGCTCCTTTCTTCACTGATGCCTGGCGGGGGATTTTTTTTATCACGGACTTTGGTGACGATTTAGCCACCGACAGTTGATGATCCGACCCCTTCCGGGTGTTGACGAGTCGTTCGCTTCTGGGTGGTGATGGCGCGGCAATATGATGTTTGGATTCTCCAACTTCACTCCTTGGTGGTGCTCTTGACGTCTCACCCATTACTTTATATGAGGCAGGGTTTACCTTCATCACATTATGAGGATCTTTACGAAACCCGTGAGATGGAGCGAGGGGGTCTCTTCTCACACTTTGGGCTACTTGAGAATGCATTGGTTGATGAACAGGAGGTGCAGCTTGTATGCTCATAGGAGGTAACGTTTCTCCTAAATTAGCAGCTTTTTGCTGCAAACGAACCCAGTCATCTATTAACTCTTGCTTTTTTTGCAATTTTTCCACTTCCTGTTGCAGACGTTGAATTTCTCGTGAGGCGGCTGCCACCTGCACTGATGACGCCGGTACCACTGGTTCTGGGACTTTTTCTACATGCATGGGCTCCTCTGGTAATAACTTTAGTTGTGGTGGTTGCGTCGTGACGGCTTTTGACGCTGGACGAGCTGTTGATTGAAGGGATTTTTGGGTATCCATATTAACTCTTTCTTCAGACATCTGGATCGATAATCTGCAGTTTCCCGGTAACGAAACCAAACTGATCGGGAAAAATCTGGTCCTGGTTGAGAGGCTGAGTCTGAATTGAATACCTGCAAATGAAAGTCAAACAACGGGGGTTCCGAAGATGACCCTCCGATGATTTTGTCAGAATTTAGATTTGGAAAATTATGTTCTGAGATGTAAAAAGTATATATGAGATGAAGAGGATGGAAGACCAAAAAAAAGGATCCCGTTTCCTCCTCTATTTCTCTTATTTATAGTAAGAAAAGTTACCTCCCACAATCCAGCAGAAAGGAGAATTACCCTAATTGCTGAGTCATTATGCCACGTGTCGATTCTGAATAAGGAGTCATCCTGCCACTTGTCAAGAAAGCGTCCTGGTATGCTGACACTTGTCCTGCTGAGTATTTACTGTCCTTGGGTATTTAACCCTCTTTAGTAAACATAGAATTATTACTATTGCAGGTCTTTGCTTACAATGACTCCGATATCATATATCGGAGTTATTCACTTCGGCTTATGCATATATGATATTTAAAGTACTTCGTACTTCGGCGAAGGTGTGGAGTTGATTGTCGAAGTGGTGGGTTAGCGAGCTGCATGGTTTATTTTCCTTTCAATATATATGCTTCCACTAGGGGGAACTTCCATGAATCATCATAACTTGCAGCACATGAGAAATTTACACCATTGATGTTTGAGAAGAAAAGAAAAAATATATGACTGTAAACCTATGGCAAAAATGCATGCAGTTCCATGTACGATTTTAATTATGTGTAGTCCAAAACCATCTAAAGCATGTCTGAATAATTTCTTGTCTGTAGCATTTGGCGGATTCGTGTAAACAAAGAAAAGTAGAAGAAAAAAAAAACACGCGTGATTATGATCAGCTTTCATTTTGCCTCTATAAAGTATAATATATGTACGCATAAATAAAGAGAGATATATTACGATAAATAATTTGTGCATTTTCTAAATGTTATACAATATTATAAATTTAAATTTAACGTTCAAAATTAATTAATAAAAATAGTTTTTTTTACGGTGTTTTCGATCTTGGCTTTATAATGATTAAATTAAATGTTGGGATTTCAATCTTCCACGTTTAAAAATAATATTAAAATTTATTAGTATATATTTAAATTTTTATTCAAAAGTAAAATCTGACAATATAAATTTATATCTAAATTAGTAAAAAAAAGAAAAAAGAAAAAAGAAGAAGTGAGGATCTAAAAAGCTCTTCTCTGGTTTCGCGTCACTTGGAATCAATCAGTGATCAGTCAGTAGTGGTGCTCTGCGCAGTGCACAGAGTATTGTTTTTCTGCGCATGACTTAGCTTAGGTAATGTGGTCTGCTATTCCCAAAACCCTAAAAAATATATATTTATATATATATATAGTGTCATCTTCTGACACTACTGAAAGTCACTAACACAAGTGCACTGACTTATGCTTTGATTCTGTTCTTGATTTCCCTAATCTCAAAAACATATATATAAAGAAATATTAAACCCCACCAACTAGGAATAAATTATTGGATTCTTTCTACTCTAGTCTTTCGTCAAATTCAAACATTCAAAAACAAACAGACTGTTTTAATTAAGTATATATAATATTTTCTTTCCTTTTGCGCCAAGATGAGGTTTACCCATTTAGAGCATCTAGAAATTCGAACTCAAATTGGGGTGAAAGTCTTGACATAAAACTTTTATTACGAAGTTAACAGCTTAATAGTGATCCGAATCATTCATCATCAATTTTTATAGAAATATTTAAAAATTTGTTTACTAATTCTTTTTAAATTACTAACAAATATTTTGTCTTTTTCATGAGTATTTATGTAACAATTATTAATTTCCTAGTTAACCGTGTCTTTATATATAATAACTAATGTCTAAAAAAAATAAAATAATTGGTTAATTTGATCATAAATAAATTTATCTTTGACAAGTTGAGTCCTAAAATATTTTTTTTAAAATATTTTTTTTTAACTTTTAAGGTCCCAAACTTTTTTTTTGTAAAGAATAATAAGGTTATTCTTGACGGATTCTGTCAAAATTTCTAAAATTTTAACTGTTGTTTGTCTTTAATTAATTAAAGACAATGATAAAAAAATCATTATATGTGAAAAAAAATAAAATAATAATAATAATAAAATATTTAAACGTAGAGATAAAAATGTCCTTATATTTTTTTAATTTTTATTTTGAAAATGTCCTCATATTTAAAATTTTAAAAATAAAAGATTTATCAAAATAATGAGAATATCAAAAGTCATCGTCAATCTTATTCTTCTTCTCCAGTTAATCTTCTTCTTCTCTCTGACACAAGTTTTTTATCTTTTTCTAACATCTTTGAAGAAATGAAAAAGAAAAAAAATAATTGAAGAAGATGTCTTTATAGAAAGAAAAAAGAAAAAAAACGAGAAAGAGAGATTTAGGAAATTCAAATTTTAATCACTGGAAAGAAATAAAGTTGTTTTGTTTCAAGAGAAAAAGGACAGTGTTGATATTGAAATACTCAGTGAATTTTCAATCATTAAAACTTATTTGACAAATCAAAGTTGTTTTAGACGACAATAAACGAATTCAAGTGGGAGCAAAAATGGAATGTTAAATTCAAAGACATTTGAATCGATGTTTGAGTAAGAATTCACATTCCTTATAATGAATATATTTGAGTAAGTATTTAAAGATTTATGAGTAAGAAGAGAATGAATCAGAATTTAAACTCAAGTTCATATTAGAATTTATCTTCTTTTGTTTTTCTTTATCTTTCTATAAATACGTTCTTATTCTTCTCTATTTTTTTCTTTTTTCTTTTTTCAAAGATGTAAAAAACAGATAAAAATTTTGTAGGAAAGAAGAAGATTGACTAAAGATTTTGATATCCTTTGATAGATTTTTTATTTTTTAAATTCTGAATGTGAAAACATTTTTATTCATTGTTTAAATATTTTTTTATTTATTTTCATATGTAATGATTTTTTTATCATTGTCTTTAATTAACTAAAGGCAAACAACCGTTAAAATTTTAGAAATTTTGACAGAATCCGTCAAGAAGGACCTTATTATTCTATACAAAAAAAGTTTGGGACCTTAAAAGTTAAAAAAAATATTTTAGGACTCAACTTGCCAAAACTAAATTTATTTGAGATCAAATTCACCCATTATTAAAAAAATATATATAGCAGGTGATTATCGGACAAAAACTTGTAATTAATTGCGAATCTAAGGTATAATCAGACAAAAAAAAAGTGCTGTACTCGAGAAGTATAAAGTAATGGTCTTCTGAGCCTTGTCGTCCTAGGCTTACTCTTGGTGCATGTTATAGTAATTAAAACAGCTCATAATTTAAGAATAAAATTAATAGTCTTTTTCTAGTCAAACTTTACAAATACAAAATCGAATCAAATTCAACAAAGATTTGAAATATTGAATAGTGAAAGTAAATATTGAAATATGGCTCCTTTTGTTTGGATTGAGATTCTTTACCTATATATATATATATCTTTAGCCAAATCTTGCTTAACAAATTCACATATTTATTAATTTCCAATAATAATAAAAAAGCCTTAGAGTAGACAACAACAGTGCATTAATTTGTCATCTGAGTACTATTTATGTCCACATCTGCTAAGAAACCTACAAACAAGAAAATATAGAGAAACAAAAAAGAAGAAGAAAAGAAACTCACTTTCTCTCTCTTCTAATTGGAAAATGGACAGAAGAGACGTCAAGCAGCCTATTTTCTTGATCTTCTTGTTCTTATCAGCCTTGTCTTTCAGTGTAAGTACTTACAAATTTTTATCTTCTTCTTCTTCTTCTCATTTCTATAATTTTATAATTTGTGTCATATATATATATATATATGTATATATATATATATGTATATATATATATATATATATATATGTGCGTGCATGCAGGTTTCATTAGCAAAGACAAGTTCAAAAGAAAATCCCTTAACACCAAGAGCTTCCATTATCCGATACTGGAAAGAACGCATTTCAAATACTCGTTCAATCCCGAGTTTTCTTCTTTCCAAATCTTCCCCACTTTCCATTGTCAATTCAGCTTACTTCACAAAACTCGCTGCCCAAAATCGCCTCTCTTCCTCCCATTATTATTCTTCTTTCTGCTCAGCTGCAAATCTTTTCTGCCATTTTCAAGATTCAGATGCAACAAATTCAGAAAAAGATGCAAACTTTGCTTCTTACACCAACAAAGAATTTAATAACTACGGAACATCCGGGCTAGGAGGTGTCGACGCGTTCAAGAACTACTCCGACGGTATAAATTTCGCTAGTAGCTCGTTCACGCGCTACAGCCGCGATTCAAATGCACGCAATGAAAACTTCGCCAGCTACGCTTCCGACGGAAACGTAGCCACTTCCAATTTCAGTTCGTACGCCGCCGGTGCAACCGGCGGCTCGGGAGATTTCAAATCCTACTTGCCACGTGTCAACGTCCCGGATAATCTCCGTTTCTCATCGTACGATTCGGACGGTAACAATCACAAGCTGTCTTTCACTAGCTACGTGGACGACACGAATTCCGGAAATCAAGGTTTTACTAATTACGCCAAGAATGGTAACGGCGTACCCGTTGACTTCACCAGCTACGCTGACACGTCGAATGTGATCGGGTCGGGTTTCACGGGCTACGGCGAGTTGGGAAACGGCGGTAACGATTCGTTCAAGTCGTACGGTAGAAATGCAAATAATCCTAGTAACAATTTCAGGAATTACGGCGGCGGAGGAAATAGTGGAACCGACACTTTTTCTAGCTATAGAAATACGGCTAATGCTGGGACCGACACGTTTCAGTCGTACGGGAGAAGTTCCAGTTCCGGGAAGACCAATTTTCTTAATTACGGGAAATCTTTTAACGAAGGAATTGACACTTTTAAAGAATACGGTAAAGGAGCTAAAGATGAGTCCACCGGATTCAAGATTTATGGCGTGAACAATACTTTTAAAGATTATGGCGATAATAAAAAAAGTGTCACATTTGCCGGTTACACAAAACCGGGGTCTAGTGATAATAATAAGGGTAGTTTGGCAAATAACTGGGTTGAGGAGGGGAAGTTCTTTAGGGAATATATGTTAAAAGAAGGGAGTAGGATGATGAAAATGCCTGACATTAGGGATAAATTGCCCAAAAGGTCATTTTTGCCCCGGGCAATTTCGTCCAAATTACCATTTTCCAGTACGGAATTATCCGGTATCAAGAGTATATTTAATGCTCATGATAACTCCACGATGGAGCACGTGATCAAGAACGCATTATCCGAATGCGAACGTGATCCGAGCCCCGGCGAGACTAAGCGCTGCGTCGGGTCGGTGGAAGACATGATTGACTTTGCGGTGGCGGTTTTAGGGCCGGATGTGGTGGTCCGGACGACGGAGAACGTGGAGGGATCGAAGAGGGAAATCTTGATCGGGAAAGTGAGTGGAATCAACGGTGGGAGAATTACGAAATCGGTTTCTTGTCATCAAAGCTTGTACCCGTACTTACTCTATTACTGTCACTCCGTGCCGAAAGTGAGAGTCTACGTGGCGGACATTCTTGACGTGGCGAGCAAGGAAAAGATAAATAATGGTGTAGCCATTTGTCATATTGACACGTCAGCATGGAGTCCTGGTCATGGAGCTTTTGTGGCATTAGGGTCTGGTCCTGGACTCATTGAGGTCTGCCATTGGATTTATGAGAATGATATGACTTGGACTACGGCGGATGATTAATTTTCCCAATATTTTATTTTATTTTATTTTTCTTTTTAGTTTAAATAATTTTTGTTGCAAGATTATTGCCATATATAACTTAATTTTAATATTTATATCCATATTAATTATTTCCATCAATTTTAATATTTTCCTTTGTTTCTCAGTTTTCTTTTTGTACTCTTCCAAATATTTCCAATTTTACTATTCTTTTTGCCCCTTTTTACACTACTTATTCTAATTAGCGAAAGAAATCTTAAATTTCCAAAGGAAATCTTAACAAAAATATATAGCCGTTAGACAAGTTGGTAGACCAGAATTAAGGTTTCCATTTTCTTTCTTTTCTTTCATTATTTCTTTCCCCCTTTTATTTTTTCTTTCTTTTTCTCTGCCCCATGCGCCTTATGGGGTTTGATTTCTTCGCCGGAGGCTGTTATTCTCAACGCGTGAGTACTTCTAATCCCCTTCCCTTCCCTTCCTTTTCTCTTGTCTTTAATTTCATTTCTGTATATTTTTAGGCTTTAATTATAATCTTGATAAATTGAAATAATCTTTTCTTTCATGAAGAAAATATCTTGATAGTAAACTAATTTTTCCTGGTAATGGGAAGCGAGGAAACTATTTATTCGATAAAAAATTATATTTTTAATGGATTTAGGGTTTCTGGTTACTAACCCCCTCCCTGTTCTTTTCCCTCTCTCTCTCTCTCTCTTTTTTTTTTTCTTTTTCATGGCTTTAGTTATAATAAAACCCACAAAGAACTCATCTTTTCTTTATTGTAAACTAAGTGAATAAATTTACTGGTAAGGGGACTGTTTGTGTATTTCTATTTATGATCTTTGAATAATTTCAATGGAAAAATATAACCCTAATTTTGAACAAATCTGTCAGGTGGAAATGAAATAGGATGCTAAGACTGCATTCATTTTGTTTGAAGATTTTCTGGCCCAAAATCTTGGCAATCAAGTAAGTAGTACTTTCTCTTCACAATCAAGTGAATGTCTCCCATTTTATTTTGCCATTTTTTGCATGTTTTTTTTTTTTTTTTTTTTTTTTTGAGGTGCATTGTTGGATGATGATGAATTTCAATCACCCAGATTTGATTAAGATTTATTTTTAAGCAAAGATTTGTTTGTTTGCTAGTTTATAGTTTGCTGCTTATAGTTTCTTTGGTAGTTTTTTTGTTTGTTTGCTTGTGTTTTTATTCTTCAATAAGTTTTGTTTTAGTTTATCTGTCTATTGCTTATATATGATTGAGATTTAAATGATTTCTAAAAGTAACTTGTTTCTATTTATATTTTTACTTCTTTTTTCAAAATCTTTTTTCATTCTCCTCAAAAATAATATTCTTTCATTTCAAAATAAAACTAGCTATATTTTTATTCCAGTCATTTTTCTTCTTTTTCTTTTCAAAATTATCAATTTTCTATTCAATAAATCTTCATTTTACCCTCTTTTAAGAATAGATTTTAAATTTTTTCTTCTTATTTTCAAAAAGAGTTATTATTTTTTATCTAATACTCTTTTTTTCTTCAAAAATATTTTTATAAAAAAGTTTATTCAACTATATTTTTTTATTTCAACAAAAAGATTTTTTTTTACAACATACTTTCTCTTCAAAATAATTTTTTTATTCTTTTAACATATTTTTTTATTCCAATAATCCTTTTTTTTTTTAAATCTAGTAGGGTCTTGGGTCTAGGCTCTTGGTGTTTAAGGTATGAGATTTAGACACTAAGGTCTAAGGGTTAGAGTGTTTGGGCCCTTTTGCCCTTTACTCTTTTGCTCTTTATCTTATTTCGTTTTACCCTTTTGTTCTTTTCACCATTTTCCATTAGCCCTTTTCCTTTGACTCTTTCACCCTTTACCTTATTTTTCAAAAATAAATTACAATAATCCTTTTTTCTTAGGGTCTAGGGTCTAGGGTCTAGGGTCTAAGGTCTAGGCTCTTGGTATTTAAGGTATGAAGTTTAGGCACTAAGGTCTAGGGATTAGGGTATTTGCCGTTCGCCCTTTTGCACTTTACTCTTTCGCTCTTTACCTTGTTTCCTTTTACCCTTTTGTCCTTTTCATCATTTCCCATTAGCCATTTTCCTTTGACTCTTTTACCCTTTACCTTGTTTTTCAAAAATAAATTATAATAATCCTTTTTTCTTAGAGTCTAGAGTCTAGGGTTAGTAGGGTCTTGGGTTTAGGCTCTTGGTGCTTAAGGTCAGAGATTTAAGCAGTAAGGTCTAGGGATTAGGGTGTTTGTCGTTCGCCCTTTTGCCCTTTACTCTTTTGCTCTTTACCTTGTTTCCTTTTACCCTTTTGTCTTTTTCACCATTTACCTTGTTTTTCAAAAATAAATTATAATAATCATTTTTTCTTAAAGTCTAGAGTCTAGTAGGGTCTTGAGTTTAGGCTCTTGGTGTTTAAGGTATGAGGTTTAGGCAGTAAGGTCTAGGGATTATGGTGTTTGCCGTTCGCCCTTTTGCTCTTTACTCTTTTGCTCTTTACCTTATTTCCTTTTACCCTTTTGTCATTTTCACCATTTCTCATTAGCCTTTTTCTTTTGACTCTTTTACCCTTTACCTTGTTTTTCAAAAATAAATTATAATAATTCTTTCTTCTTAGGGTCTAGCGTCTAGGGTCTAGTAGGATCTTGGGTTTAGGCTCTTGGTGTTTAAGGTATGAGGTTTAGGCAGTAAGGTCTAGGGATTAGGGTGTTTGCCGTTCGCCCTTTTTCCCTTTACTCTTTTGCTGTTTACCTTATTTCCTTTTACCCTTTTGTCCTTTTCACCATTTCCCACTAGCCCTTTTCCTTTGACTCTTTTACCCTTTACCTTGTTTTTCAAAAATAAATTACAATAATCTTTTATTCTTAGGGTCTAGGGTCTAGGGTCTAGTAGGGTCTTGGGTTTAGGCTCTTGGTGTTTAAGGTATGAGGTTTAGGCACTAAGGTTTAGGGATTAGGGTGTTTGCCGTTCGCCCTTTTGCCCTTTACTCTTTTGCTCTTTACCTTGTTTTCTTTTACCCTTTTGTCCTTTTTACTATTTTCCATTAGCCTTTTTATTCTTTTACTCTTTCGCCATTTATCTTGTTTTTCAAAAATAAATTACAATCTCTCTCTTTTTTAAATAAATTTATTAATTTTCTATTCTAACAAATCTTTTTTTTTTCTCTATTTAAGAAAATTTTTTCTCCAAAACTATCCTTTCTATTATGTCTAAACTATTCTTTTTAATATTGACTTCATCATTTTATATCCTATCATAACATTTTTTTTTTATTCTTTTATTAAATAATGTTATCATTGTCCTCTTTATGAATTAAAATGTTTTTGACATTTTTATTTTTTCTTCAAAATTTTATTTAATTTTAATATAAAAATGTATATTATTTTTTAAACTCTCACTCTCTCTCTCTCTCTATATATATATATATATATTAGCTTCATTATTTCATTACATAGTAAAGTTATTATTTGACTAACCCACATTAGGAGATATATGCAATTTGGATTGTGAATTTTTCCAGAATTTTTCTGATCTCTGGAAATGTAGTATGAATTTTTTTTATAATGTTATAATATATCCTGACATCTTTTTATGCTTTAACATGACAACAATGTTGTTGAGAATAATTGGCAAGTACCCGAGAGAAAGAAAGCACGTGTCTTACTACATGGAGCACATGGTTCCATTCATTTTGGTAATGAACTAACTTTTTGTTTGTCTCAGCTTTACTTTTTATTGACCTGATTCATTTTTTGTTTGACTGACATTTTTTATTGATTGGGCCTCATGTTTATTCAGTTAATTTTTTATCTGGGTGTTTTTTATTTTGGCTAATTCTTTTTATTGTGACATTATTTGGTCTAATTTTTTTGTCTAAGCTCTATTTTTGATTAAGGTGATTTTTCTTTTTTGATTAGAACTAATTTTTTTGTCTGAGCTTTTATTGGGCTGATTCTGTGTTTACTGTCTTTATTTTTAATTGACATTATTTATTTTTTGACATAAACTATTTTATTTGAACCGATTCTTTTATTGTTCGACTAATATTTTCGGTTTATTCTGATTTGGTCTGAACTTTATTACCTATTTTTTGTCTAAACTTCTTTCTTTGGACTGAATATTTTATTGTCTAGCTGATATTTATTACGCCAGTTTTTTGGCAAAACTTTTTTCATTTGGGATGATATTATTTGGTCTAAACTTTATTTTTTTATTTTTTATTGAGCTGATTTTTTTAAATTTGTTTGGATAGACATAGTAGAATTTTTTGTTTGGGCTAATTTATTGGTCTTTTACTTATTTTTATTTTATTTGATCTGGCTATTTTTATGGTTGGTTTTTTGTATGCACCCTTTTAATTTGGGCTCATAGATATTTGGATTATCTTTATTTTTGATTGGGTTGATTCTTATCTGTGCTACTTTTAACTGGACTTTTTTTTATGGGCATATATTTAGTAAGCTGATTATCGTGTGAGCCTATATTTTATTATTGGGCTGACATAAATGGATCCATTTTTTAATTGAGTAGATTTCTTCTTTTATTTGAGCTATTTTTTTGTCAAGACTTTATTTTTTCCTCTGACATAAATGGAGTTTTATTTGAGCTATTTTTTGTCTAGACTTTATTTTTTGTGCTGACATCAATGGACTCATTTTTTTTTATTGGAATCTGATTTCTTCTTTTATTTGAGGTATTTTGTGTCTGGACATTATTGTTTAGGCTGACATAGAAGGATTGATTTTTTTAATTGGGCTAATTTCTTCTTTTATTTGGTCTATTTTTTTTTTTCTGGACTTTATGTTTTCGGCTGATTTAAATAGAGTGATTTTTTCTTTTATTTAGGCAATTGTTTCTGGACATTATTGTTTGGGCTGACATGAATGGATTGATTTTATTTATTTCGGCTGATTTCTTCTTTTATTTGGGCTATTTTTTTGTCTTGAGGGATGACATAAATAGACTGAATTTTTTAACTGGGCTGATTTCTTCTTTAAATTAGGCTGTTTTTTGTCTGGACTTTATTATTCGGCTGACATAATGGCTTATTTTTTTAATTGGGCTAATTTGTTCTTTTATTTGGGCTGTCTGGACATTATTTTTTGGTCTTACATAAATTGACTGATTTTAAAATTGGGCAATTTTCTTCTTTTTTTTGGGCTATTTCTTGTCTAGAGCTGACATAAATAGATTGATTTTATTAATTGGTCTGATTTCTTCATTTATTTGGGCTATTATTTGTCTGGACTTAATATTTTGGGCCGTCATAAATGAACTGATTTTTTCTTTTATTTAGGCAATTGTTTCTGGACATTATTGTTTGGGCTAACATGAATGGATTGATTTTATTTATTTCGGCTGATTTTTTCTTTTAATTTGGGCTATTTTTTTGTCTGGAGGGATGACATAAATAGACTGAATTTTTTAACTGGACTGATTTCTTTTATTTGAGCTATTTTTTGTCTTGACATTATTGTTTAGGTTGATATAAATGTACTGATTTTTTTAATTCGGCTGATCTTTTCTTTTATTTGCGCTTTTATTTTTTGGTCTGAACATGATTTTTTGTGTTGACATAAATAGACAATTTTTTTTTAATTGTGCTGATTTCTTCTTTTATTTGGGCTATTTTTTGTCTGGACATTACTGTTTAGGCTGACATAAATCACTGATTTTTTTTAATTTGGCTGATTTCTTTTATTTGGGCTAATTTCTGTCTGAACTTTACCTTTTGAGCTGCCTTTTGAGCTGACATAAATAAACGGATTTTTCTAATTGGTCCAATTTCTTCATTGATTTGGGCTATTTTTTCTCTGGACATTATTGTTTGGGCTAACTTAAATGGATTGATTTATAATTCGGCTGATTTCTTCTATTTTTGTTTGCACTTTATTGTTTGGACTGACATAAATGGATTGATTATTTAATTGGGCTGATTTTTATATTTTTGTCTAGACTTTAATTTTTGGGCTGCGTAAGTGAACTGATTTCTACATTGATTTGGGTAGTTTTTGCCTGGACATTATTGTTTCGGCTGATTTCTTCTATTTTTTGTCTGGATTTTATTTTTTAGAGTGACATAAATGGACTGAATTTTTAATTGGGTTCATTTCTTCTTTTATTTGGACTATTTCTAGTCTGGACTTTATTGTTTAGGCTGACATAAATTGATTAATTTTTTAATCGGTCTGATTTCTTTTATTTGTGCTATTATTTGTCTGGACTTTATTAAAGACTAATATGAGTCCCAAATTTTAAATTACGGTATAAAAAGATACAAATTTAATTTTGTAATCTCAATTTTAAAATCCATAAAGAAACAAGGTAGTAATTATTATTATTATTTTCTCGTGAAACCTTCTTAATAGAGTCTTGTGATTTTAATTCATCAAAGTCAAAAAAAGGGGGCTTCACATGCAATATATATAGTACGGTACCGTTCATTAATTTATATTTTGACTAATTCTAAATAAAGTTATTATAATAATATTTATAAGTCAAGGTCTATTAATACGAGAAGAAATTATCTTTTACTTAAAAAATATCTTCTTATAATTTGGAGCTTATTTAAAATATAATTTATAATGTATAGTAGATGATTTTAATATGAAGAAGAAAAATAATCGAAAGAAAATATTTTTATATATAATACGATGAGTATGATATGATATAATTAAATGATTTGACTAAATTTATAATTAAAAAAAAGCATTCTTACAATTATATATATATATATATATATATATAAATAAGCCTACACCATATGGGACTTAAATCATCTAAGAAGATCAATCAATCGCTAACATAATAAATGTTTTTAGTTAGTGCTATAAGTCATATCAACTTTTATTATTATTATTTTTAAAAGAATTGATTTTTTTCCATCTTATTATTCAAATTATGAAAAAATTAATTTAATTAATAATAATTTTATTTATAATTTAAAATATCATAATTTTTTAAAGAAAATAAAATCTTATTGCCTAAATTAACACAATCCACTACAATCAGTTTCCATATATATATATATATATATATATATATATGAAAGGACCCTCCAATAATATGGAGTTGTATATTAGAAAACAATAAAAAAGACTCCTTAATTGACTTGAACACTAAAGAAAATGACTTCATAATTTTACTTTGCCGCCCATTCCCTCACTTTCTCCCTACATAGTTTATATATATATATATATATATATATATATATATAACTATGTAACAAATGAAAACTATTTGCCATCTTTTTCTTATTTTTTCTTTGTTAAGATTATAAGTCCTTATCTTTCTGGATAAATGCAAACTTTAATTAATAATTAATATAACTTAAAATTACCCGACAAATTTACCTCCTAAATAACTAATTTTCTCATAATACAATGTTATATGTATATACCAACATTTATTGGTTCTAAGATTAAGAAATTTAGTTTTTCATATATATATATATATATATATAAATTTCGAGTTTTTTTTACCTTTCATAATAAGTATATATATTTTTTAAAAAAAAGTAAAAAAAAAAAGAAAAAAGATTTTAATTTGTAAAAAAGGAAAGGAAAAAGGTGGGTCAGTATACACACGTTGTCTTCAGGCAATTCCATGTGCCCACATGCCACTCTGCTCTCTCTCCATAATAATAATACTCTATTCTCCTTCCTTCTTTCCTTCTTTCCTTTCTTTCTCTACCATTCTTCTTCTTCTTCTTCTTCTTCTTCTTTTCTTCAAGAAATATGTAAGTCTTTTGCCTCGCTCTTTATCAAGAAAATATTTCACCTAGGAAAAGAAAGGTTGAAAGAAAGAAAGAAAGAATTTTTAGAGTCAAAAGAGGCAAGAATTTGTTGGGTTTTTTTTTTCTTTGTTTCTTGTTTTGTTGGTTTGGGAAAGAAAAACAGGGGAGGAGAAATGGAGAAAAGTAGTGATGGGTTTGTGAGAGCAGATCAGATAGACTTGAAAAGTTTAGATGAGCAGCTGGAAAGGCACTTAAACAGAGCATGGACTATGGAGAAGAACAAGAAAAAAGATGATTTCACTACTACAGCCACCATTACTAGTCACGGTGTCAGCAACTCATTGGCTGCTGTCGCTGCTACTCCCATTTCCATCACCTCCACTTCTAGAAGAAGATATGAGTGGGAGATTGACCCTTCTAAACTAATAATTAAAAGCGTCATTGCTCGGGGCACTTTTGGCACTGTTCATCGCGGCGTTTACGACGGCCAAGATGTTGCCGGTCTGTGATTTCCCTCTCTCTTTCTCTCTCTTTATATATATAAACATTTCCTTTTTAAGTTCCCTTTCCGTTTTTGTTTTTTACAGTCTTGATTCCTACAGGAAATGAAAAAACAAAAAATTAAAAGGGCTAATGAATGCCCTTTCATATTTTTGATTTATCAGGATCTTGTTTGTTTATCTATCTTTGAATTGAACCCATTTTTGTGGCAGAAATTATAAGAGTTTCTTGTTTTAGCAATTAAGTTTAGAACCATGGAATTTATGGTGGAAACACTCATGTTCAGAAATGTCTTGATTTTGTCGGTCCAATATGCTTTAGAGTGGGCCTTTTTCTCCATGGAGAAGAGTTGAAATGAATTGAATGCATTTTCTTTGGGAAGTGAAAGCAATAAATTGCAAAATGTTGCATCTTTTTTTGCCCTTTTATTGTTACTATTATTATCATTAAGATTAAGATGCTGTCTGTTTGTTGTTGTTCTTCCCTTTTTTCTTGATTTTTGTCCTTTGAAAGATTATCTTTTTATTCACTTAATTTTTAAAGGAAAAAAAAAATATATCTGCAATTTATAAATGTGGTGTTGTTATGGAATCCGTGACTTGCGGCACGGGAATGGATCGGATTTGCAGGTGACTGCAATAACTTGGCTGATGGTTTGCCTGTATTTCTAAACTTTCATGTGATCCTATATGTTATTTATTGCTACTTACTTTTAAAGTAGTATTTTTCTTTTGTCAACCTTTCTTTACCCATAACCAAGGATCTCAACTTAAACCCTCTATACTCCTCTCACTTTTTTCTTTCTTTTACTATTTCTTTTGTCCCTATATATATATATAAATATTATATTTTTAATATCTTTGCCATGTGTGAAGGGATAACCAAAGAAAAAGAAAAAAGAAAAGAAAATGTGTACATATATATATATATATATATATTATATATTTATATTTAAGTCTTAACCTGGTGGAAAGTTCAAAGATTAGTTGAATTAAGTGGTTAAAATAATAAGGTTGTAAAAAAGGACTAAACACAGGTTAAAGGAATAGTTTACTGGTACCTTGAACTTTTGTGCCTTGTACAAGTTTTGAGTTAGGTTTGTAGATTTAAATATCTCTGTTTTATACTATTGTTTGACCCTCAGTTAAGCTGCTGGATTGGGGAGAAGAAGGTCATCGGACGGAGGCCGAAATAGCATCATTAAGAGCTGCTTTTACTCAAGAAGTGGCAGTGTGGCATAAGCTTGATCATCCAAATGTTACTAAGGTCATACTCTTCCTAATGATCTTTTAACTTTTTCCGTCGAGTTTGAATGTGGGAAATGCCTAAGTACAGTGCCTGATTTAGGGAAAGACGGTCTTTTTTCCTTAATGGAAATGTCTCTAAATAGTTATAGCTCCATAAGAGAACTGCCTGTGTCAGATATATCTCCTATAGGTTTTCTTAGTGAGGCTTAGAATATTTTCCTAGCTGTCTAATCTGGATTGAACTTAGTAAAATTTTGTATTCTTTTTAGATGTTGACAACTATTTAACACTGCTGGCTTTTGATAATAGTTTAATATATGCTATGTTCTTTCGAACAAGTATTTGGGAAATGATTTTGCTGTGAATAAATCAATTTGCTTTTTGGAAATGTGTGATGAATTTCCGCTTGATGATACAAAGCAACCGTAATTTATGCCTTTCAGTGATATGATATGATGCTGTTTGATAGGTATGTGATTTGTTGTTTCAGTAATTCTCTTACTAAATATCCTTTACTCTCATCACATATCTCATATTCTCAAAAATGCTTTCTTTCTCCTAATAGTTTAAAGTTCTAAACAAAGTTTACGGATTTTGTCTTCTTTCTTTGCTTCCCGTACCCCATTTCATCTTTAGTTCAGAAACAAAGGCAATATGGTATCCCGGCCAGAGCAATATATGCTATGATTATTATTCATTTAATTGTTCTGGATGTTCTCTGAAGTAGCCTTCCTGAAAGATTTTTAACAATTGGGGCACTTTAATATATTTTTTAGGTTATATATATATATATATATATTCTAAAATGGTTTTTCTTCTTTCTTAAATTGGTTGTAATATTTATCTCTTATGTCATTGTAGTTCATAGGTGCAACAATGGGCTCTTCAGACCTTAACATTCAAACAGAAAATGGTCATATTGGCATGCCAAATAATGTTTGTTGTGTTGTGGTGGAATATCTTCCCGGAGGAGCTTTGAAAAATTATCTTATAAAAAACAGGAGAAAAAAGTTAGCTTTCAAAGTGGTTGTGCAGATGGCGCTTGATCTTGCGAGAGGGTACATTCTTGGTCCTGTTCTCTTCCTATATATATATATATATATATATATATATTCCAAGTTTACGCCCGAAGCCTGTTTCTGTGTTGAAATTTAGATTTTGTTTTCAATGAAAACGTCTCGAGTTCATCTGTTTAAAATGGTGCAGGTTAAGTTATCTCCACTCTCAGAAGATTGTTCACAGGGATGTCAAAACAGAGAATATGTTGTTGGATAAGACTCGTACTGTAAAGATAGCAGATTTTGGGGTTGCTCGAGTTGAAGCCTCGAATCCAAATGACATGACCGGGGAGACTGGAACTCTCGGATACATGGCTCCTGAGGTATGTCATCCATATCTCGATTGGTAATATGATCATATCATAGCCCTTTGGTAAATTATGTCATTTTATTTTTGTGTTGACACCTTATTTTTTGGACCTCATTTGATCCTAAGAAGTTCGAGATCCTACGAAAGTAACTGATGCGTTAAGAATGGTACTTGCAGGTTCTAAATGGTAATCCATACAATAGGAAGTGCGACGTTTACAGTTTTGGCATCTGTTTATGGGAGATATATTGCTGTGACATGCCATATCCTGACCTTAGTTTTTCAGAAGTCACTTCAGCCGTGGTTCGCCAGGTACTACAACATCCATATTAAGAACTTATTTTTGTTCATGTTTTACAACAGAATTGAATCATTTTGTCCTATTCTTAGCTAAGCTGAGCTGAGCTGATTCAATTCTTGCAGAATCTTAGGCCAGAGATACCAAGGTGCTGCCCGAGTTCTATAGCAAATGTAATGAAGCGATGCTGGGATGCGAATCCAGACAAACGACCTGAGATGGATGAGGTAGTTACCATGATAGAGGCTATTGACACATCAAAAGGTGGAGGAATGATCCCTGTGGATCAGCAGCAGAGCTGTTTATGTTTCCGGAGGTATCGAGGACCATAAACTCTTAACACTCTCTATCCTCTCTCCTCAACATATGCTGAAGAACAAGAGTAGCATATACCTATATATATATATATATATATATATATATATATCAGAACATTTTTATATCTGAAACCGAAATGAACTGGAATTCCAGTTTTGATATGTTGTTGATGGATACAGACAGAGAAGAGAAGAGAAGAGAAGAGAGCAGTTGTACATCTTTTTTTCAGGTGTTGTAAAGCTTTTGATCTGCTTCTTCTCTACTACTTCATTCTTTTTTCCTTATTATTATTATTTCTTCCTTTTCATTTTCTCCCCTTTAGCAGATTTGTGTATTTGATCATCCTCTGTTTATGTAAAAGACTCAACATATATATACATACATATTGTATCTGCTAATAGTACGAGGTCTACAACATTTTCTCTTTCTTTTTGTTTGTTTGTCCTAAGTAGTATGCTTTTTGTTGGATTCTTGTCCAAAGAAGGGGAAAAACAAAAACAGAGGAAAAAAGATTGTCAATTTGAAATCAAAATATATTTCTGGAGGAACAAAAACCCACAATACAAAATCTTCTTTGTTTATGATTACAGAAAAAATTATCAAGAAAAATTATTACTAATATCAATAATGAATAATAAAAGATTAACAAAAAAGAAAAATTGAGAGAGTCTTGAGATGCTGCTATGTAGTTCTCCCACCAAAAACACACACAAAAGTCTGTTGTAATTGGTGGTTTGTGTCTGATATGTCATACTTGATTCTCAACATCACTCTTGGGAGAGGAGAGTTTGCCGGAATATTTGCCGGAAAGTTGAACTTCAGTCGGAACCTTCTCATCTTCTTCCCATTTTGTTGACTTATAATATATAGAATAAATAATGATCTGAACTAGCCCTGAAAATGCTCCTAGACCATTTGGAATCTGTTTCATTGCCATAGAAAAAAAAGGGATCAAATCAATTCATTCTTTATTTAACATATATATTTGTTTTTCTTACCAAGACGAATAAATCAAGCTTGAGGAGAGCATAAATGAACCAAATGCAGCCATTAGCCAAATTAGCAAGTGACAGTGTAAATGGCATGTATTTCACACTCTTTGTTTGGATAACTCGTTTCTGTCCAAAATAAAACCAAGAATTTCAATAATATATATATATATATATTATATGTAAAGAAAAAAAAAATGGGAACATACCATGACAGTCAATGGTGAAGCATACATGAGGATATTTAAAACCAGACAAACAATCCCAATTAGCATAGACCTATTCTGTGTACCATGAAGAACTGTCATGGTTATGACAAACATTATAGCCCAGAAAATTGTCTCACCAAGCAAAATAAGCAGAAGCTTCTTCTGCAAAAAAAAAAAAAAAAAAAAAAAAAACCATCATGAGAGATGATTGGAAGGAAAAAAAAAATAATAATTAAAGAGAAGAAACTATACTTACACGGCGAGAAGAATCAGAGTGAATGATGAAGATAGTGATATACACAAATTCAATGACTAAACCGATGACATTTATGGTTAGGACAAGAAAGCTGTCTGGATGAACAAATGGGAGACCATACACACTCCACATTGCACAGTTCAATACCGTTGCTAAATAAGGATCTGGTTTGAATGCTTTTACTGATTTTGCTTTACATATTGCTATAAATGTTGGTCTGCATTAATTTTTCAAATTTCAATTCACAAATTAAAAGTTAAAAGTGTCAAAACTCAGAAGGGAAAAAGAGATATATATATTACACTGGAGATAGAAACAGAAATATTGAAATGATGTTTCCTGCCAAAAAAAAAAACAACATAATACAAATTAATGACATTTGATATATAAATTAATAATAGTAATTAGGATGATGGAACAAACCGATAATCCCAACAACAGTTCTGATAACTTCTGTACTCATTTCTTGTTAGAATGGATGAAATGAAACAAATTTCAAAAAGATTAAATTTTTTTTGGATTCCCTTAAATAATATATGTATATATTTTCTGGGTTTTGATTCTTGAGTGGGAAAGTGGGAATCTTTAGATCTTTTTTTCTTTTTTTCTTTTTTTGCTAGCAACCTATAGTTTTACTATTAGTAGTATTTTTACTTCTTTTTTTTTTTTTTTTTTTGGTTTTTTGGTTTTTTGGTTTTGGTTTCTAATGAAGAAATTATCTGCAGATAATATACAGATAGATATACAGATAGTTATAGATATATATAAATATATGTTGATTGATATACACAGGGAAGGAGAGTGGCGAGTGGGAATAGATATATATGCAGAAGGAGAGAAAAATGGAAATGGTGTCCATAGAAAATGTGGAGAAGAAGAAGCGCTTGACCATGTCTTACTCAGATTTCCTTCTTTATAGATAGATCCATCATCTTGTGGATAACTTTCTTATTATATCTCTCTGGGAAACTATACACACACTACTATAACATTCCCACTCTCTTGCGGAATGTTTTTTTTCTATTTATAGTAAAAAAATTTAATTAAATTAAATTAAATTAAATTAAATTAAAATAAATTAAATTTAATTATCTCTTTTTATATATTAAATATCGTAATATTTAAATATAAACTAATAAAAAGGATAAAAAAGATAAAAAAGATAAAAAAGATAAACATATTGTTGAAGTAGGAACGGAAAGTAACTATATATATATATATATATATATATATATATATATATATATAGACTAGTCAGAATTTGGTCTGAGGTTAAGCGCCGAGATGACGTGGATGTGGTGGGAAGTCTCTGCTAACTCTGCGGGTCGAAGTGAACGAGATAGCCTGCAAGAGAGAGAAGTTCAATCGGAGGGTGAAGGACCTCCGGCGAACCCTCCGACGGTCAAGTCAGTGACTCAGAACCCGGTGAGAGAGTAGAAAGAAATGAATAGAGACTATTGTAAGGATATTTGAACTTACCTTCTGCCTTTTGAGGAATTGTATTTATAGAGTCGGGTGACCCTATAATGAGAGGTTTGATATTTGTCTAAGCTCGAAATATCCCACCATTGTAGGGATATTTCGTTAGATATTTCTTAATCAAGAAATATTTTAGTTGATAGATATTTCTGGAGAGTCCTGTATTGGATATTACTGTTTATTCAGAGGCGAGGTGGGACTTCGGACTTCGATGTTCGCAGGCGAAGCCGGACTCATATGGAAAAACATATCGTCTTTTTTATATCCATGCTGACTAAATTAGGAGTTCTCAGTTGCCCCTCGCCGAAATTGAAGAGTCTCTCTTGGATTTCGGCGTAGAAAATTACAATCTCTCGCGAATTTGCAACTCCAAATTTACCGAAGTGAAGAGGGTTCCCTTGATATTTGCTTATGCTGTTTTGACGAGATTTTCAAAGCGTCAGTCGTGATGATATCGTTTCTGTTTTTTGAGGCCGGCGCAATGATGACCTCTGCGCGCCCCAGAGAGGGCGTGTCACCCGACGCGACCTTTCCAGTCATCATTTCAATTTTTTTTTAAAACGAAACATCTCCAAGACTCTTCCTTACCCCTACCCCTCTTATTTCTCCTCTTATAAATTCTCACCCTTATAAACCGAAAACACTTTTTTCCCTCCTCTGAGTTTTCGACCATTCAATCTTTCATCTTCTCTGGTTATTCAAGCTGCCATCTGCTCTCGAATCATCCTTTTCCTTTCCCAAGTGTTAGACGCTTGCTCGCGCCGACCGTCTCCTTCTGCAACCCATTTTAATCAGGTAATGGCTTCTTCATCTTTCTTCGGTTTTTATATATATTTTCTGTTCGGAGGGTAGAATGGGTGTTGGACTTTGTTCTGGGGTTGGTCTTTTTCTGTCTTGAAACGTCTGATTTAAGGATGAGAGATTGTGTGTGTGTGTCGCCGGTTGGCTTTATTTGTGTTTTCGGGGTTTTTGTTGGGGGAGGACTTTGGTAGGTAAGTACTGATAGGATTTTTAATGTTCATGTCAGAAAATGTCGCACCCACGAAGCCCTTTAGTCGAAGTAGGTCTTACATCCAGTGCTTCGAGTAGTTCGAGTGCTGGTCAGGAGCAAACTTCCTCGTGGTTGGAGATGAATGACGGTATCTTCAAGGTTCCGGCTGTTCAGACCCCAATCGATGTCGCTGAGGATCCCCCTGTTGTGACTCCGACCCCAGAAAACTTAGCTGATTCGGACTCTGATAGTGTAGAGGAGCTACCGTTAACCAAGAAACAAATATCCGGCGACTTCGCTTTACAAACCAACACTCTTAACCTCGACCAATGTTTATCTTTTCTTGACATCGACCTAAATCGTTTTAAACCCTTCGTAGTGAGGTCATGCGGACTCATGGCCGATGCCTACATCCATATTCCCTATGATCACTTCGCTTCGGGTCTTTCTTTGCCTTTAGATCCAGCCTTTTGCGATTTTTTTAATCTGGTTAAGTGTCAGCCAGCTCACATACACCCCAACGGAATTAGATACTTTTTCGCTTTGACTATTCTATGTAGAAGATTAGGAGTAGAAATATCAGAGCTAATCCTTAGGACATTTTTCACCGTCCTTAGAATGAATAACCTGACGTTGTCATTGAGACCTCGACCGAGTTAGGTCACCCTTTTTGAACCCCCACCCAATAAGGTTAATCAATGGAGAGAACGGTGGGTTTGTGTTGAGTCTAGACTAGGCTTCCCGTTCCTTCCGAAGTGCAAGGCACTTCGCACCTGGGATCCGATTAAGAAGAACACTCGTTACTCAGAGTCCGATGTAAAATTCTTGAATTACGTCCGAAGTGAATTGGGCGATGACCCTTGAAGCCAGACTAAAGTGTTCGTGTCCAGCGAGCTTATAGCCGATACTAGCCGTCATCTCTGCGGAGTCGGTGGACATTCGATAGATGCTCGTCGGCGGGAATTAGGTTTGGAGGACAATAATGAATACCTATTCTGGAAGCTGCACCCAGGGAGGGTATTTCTCGATGAGTGTCCGGAGTGCTCGGATCTGAGCAGAGCAGGATGTTCTGCGGAGAAGGGTAGACTTAGGACTTAAAAATAATTTATTTTTCTTACTGCTACCTCGATACTGATTTTTGCCTTTTCTTTTATTCAGATTTTCCCATGGACTTCGCGGAAAGACGTGAAATGGAGAGGCTTGCCCGTAGTGGGACTTTCAAGAAGGCGTGCCTGACTCCGGCTAAGGTGGTTGATCGGGCGTCCGTTCCTATTGCCGCGGGGACTTCATCAGAAGCCACGGCTTCCCCGTCTACTCCACAAATGGCGCGAACTTCCCCGCCCCCTCATCGTACGAATCGACAGAAAGGGAAGGAAACAGCTGGCTCGCAGACGAAGCAAACTCGTAATAGTGGGGAGGATAACCTCCCAAGAAAGAAATCATCTGTTCCCCGGCCGCCAAACCCTCTGGAGTTGTCAGATGAAATTCTTCTTTCTGCTCGTGCTGCTTCACTTCGGAAGGATTCTCAAGGGTCTTCGTCTCATTCTTGGACTCAAGACGGGTTCACCCTTCTGGAGTCTAGAAAAGAAAAGGAAGACTTGGCTCGGGAGATTCAACGAGCGACTCCGCCCCTCAAAAACCTTCAACTGAGCGACCACCGGATAGGAAGGAATTTTGGGAAGGTTGTGCTATACCGGATGATGGATCACGACATGCTCCAAAGTGTCTGTGATGCTTCGATGGGGATAGACAATACTCTGGGTAATCTCTGTTGAGGATACTTAGCCATTACCATATTTGACCCTTGATTCTCGGCTAATATCTTGCATCCATTTACTGCTACTTTCCTTTTACTTTGTAATCTATTTTGATTTTATTTGATTTGTAAATGATTGTAATATATTCTGATTTGATTTGTAAATGATTGTAATCTATTCTGATTTTATTTGATTTGTAAATGATTATAAATAGAAAACTCTCACCACCTTTTAAGTGTGGTGGTTTCCATTTCAGCGTTTCAGCTCATTTCTTCTCACGCTTGGTTTTTCTTGCAGTCGCGCTGACACGTCACTTTTTGTCTTTCATCAGCAGTCTAACCTTATTTATTTACTTCTTTATGTTGATGACATTATTGTTACTGGCAACAACTCATCTCTTCTTGACCGCTTTACTCGCAAGCTTCATTCTGAGTTTGCTACCAAGGATTTGGGCTCTCTCAGTTACTTTCTGGGTCTTGAAGCTTCACCCACTCCTGATGGTCTCTTTATCAGTCAGTTAAAATATGCTCGAGATATTCTTACTCGTGCTCAGTTGCTCGATAGCAAACCAGTCCACACCCCCATGGTTGTTTCTCAACACCTGACTGCTGATGGTTCTCCTTTCTCTGATCCTACTCTCTATCGATCTCTTGTTGGCGCCCTTCAGTACTTGACCATTACGCGTCCAGATATTGCCCATGCTGTCAATTCTGTCAGTTAATTTTTGCATGCCCCTACTGCAGATCATTTTCTTGCTGTCAAGCGTATTCTTCGCTATGTTAAGGGCACACTCCACTTTGGCCTTACCTTTCGTCCATCCACTGTTCCTAGTGCGCTAGTGGCTTATTCGGATGCTGACTGGGCTGGCTGTCCCGATACTCGTCGTTCCACCTCCGGCTACTCTATTTATCTTGGTAACAATCTCGTTTCTTGGAGTGCCAAGAAGCAACCTACTGTCTCACGCTCCAGCTGTGAATCTGAGTATCGTGCTCTTGCCATAACTGCTGCTGAACTTCTTTGGCTTACGCATCTTCTGCATGACCTCAAGGTCCCCATTCCACAGCAGCCCTTGCTCTTATGTGACAACAAAAGTGCTATTTTTTTGAGCTCCAATCCCATTTCTCACAAGCGGGCCAAGCATGTTGAATTAGATTATCATTTCCTTCGGGAACTTGTTGTCGCTGGCAAACTTCGCACACAGTATGTGCCCTCCCATCTCCAGGTTGCTGACATCTTCACCAAAAGTGTTTCTCGACCTCTCTTTGAATTTTTCAGATCCAAGCTTCACGTTTGCTCCAATCCGACGCTTAGCTTGCGGGGGGGTGTTGAGGATACTTAGCCATTACCATATTTGACCCTTGATTCTCGGCTAATATCTTGCATCCATTTACTGCTACTTTCCTTTTACTTTGTAATCTATTTTGATTTTATTTGATTTGTAAATGATTGTAATATATTCTGATTTGATTTGTAAATGATTGTAATCTATTCTGATTTTATTTGATTTGTAAATGATTATAAATAGAAAACTCTCACCACCTTTTAAGTGTGGTGGTTTCTGCAATTATTCTCAATCTCGGTGCTCACTTTTCTCAGGTAGACCTCGCTTATATAGTTCTTCTCTTGTTTCTTTTGATCCTAACCTTTTATTGCCTTTCTATTTTTAGATTGGTGCATACATTGGGCACCTCGGTCTCCAGGCTGCTTCGGCAAGTGCTTCTCAGGCACAGTTCGCGGGCCTAGAAAAGAAATGTGCCGATTTGGAAGGTCAGCTGTCGGCGAAAGGCGAAGCATTGGATTCTGCTGAGGAGAAACTTTGGAACGCCGAAGAAAATGTGGCCTTGGTAGTTGCCGAGAAGGACAAGCAATCTTCAGACTTGGCAAGCTATAAGAAGGTAAACGAAGACCTGAAGGCCAAGCTGAGGGACTTCGACAGACGGCTCAAGGAAGCGGAGTCGAGATGCAAGGCTGCAGACTCCAAGGTGGCCTATTACGAGTTAGTTGATTACACAACAAAGGTGGTGGCTGAGTATCGTGCCTCTCCGGAGTTCAGAGATGAACTTTACACGAAATGTAATGGTTTTTATGACAGAGGATGCGCACACATACTTTGCCAATTTCATCACCTTATCCCGGATAAAGCTCTTATGTGTCGGGCATTCGAAGGGTCTTATGCAAATCCTGAATTCCGGAATGGCTGTGACTTCGTCCCCTTCACCACAAGTGAACTGGAAGAGATAGTTGCGGCCGATCGGAAGGAGGGAAGGCAGTGGACTCCGCATGCGCCCGTGCATCCAGATTTAATGGAGCTTTGTGATCAACTTCGCGATCAACCGGAGGAATCCAAAGCCATACCTGCGGAGCCCTTGTCAGCAGTTGATCCTGAGACTGAGGATATGGAGGAGAGTGAACCTACTCCGATAGTTGTAGGTAGTGTTTTAGGAGGTGATGGTACTCCAGTCGAGGCCACTCCGGTGTCCGAGGTCACCCCGGTATCCGAGGTCACCCCAGTGTCCGAGGACACTCCCTCTGTAATAGAATAGTTTTTCCTTTTTTTTAATAAATGAAAGTTCTTTGTTTTTCCTTCGAAATTTTCCAAGTGTAGTTTATCTGGTAGTACTTGAATTATTTCTATAATCTTAATTCACTTAATCAAGATGAACCTCGGATGGTTTGGAGTTTGATTCCAATTTTTATTTGAAGTAAATGTGGACTGTTCGCTAAAAATCCAATTTCGAGGTGAACTCAAAAGCATCTATGGATTCTGCGAGGTCCAGTTTCAAGGTGAACTCGAAGTGAGAACTGTATTTTGAAATCCAATTTCGAGGTGAGCTCGAAGTGATTATGGATTTTGTGAAGTCCACTCTCGAATTAAATTCGAAGTGAGGATGGACTTTAAATTTGGGTACCCAATTTCGAGGTGGACTCGAAGTAATTATTGATTCTGTAAAGTCCTTCTTTCGAGGTGAGCTCGAAGCTAGGATGGACTTGTCTTATTTTTAATTTCGAGGTGAACTCGAAGTAGTTATGATGAATCTTGAGATGAACAAGATGCGTTTATTAGATTTGAAATATAGTATTTAACTTTCTAAGTATTCATACGAAGTACTTCTTCAGATGATTAGCATGCCATGGATGGGGTAGTATTTTCCCTTCTTGATCCATGGGGTGGTATGTTCCTGGGCGTACTTCGTCCTTGATTAGGTAGGGGCCTTCCCAGTTTGGTGACAGTTTATTTGTGGTGATCTGCCTAGCCGTCCCCTCGATCTTTCTTAACACCCAGTCGCCAATGCAGAGTGGTCTTTTTGCCAGATTTTTATCATGAGATTGCTTAGTTTTTTGTTTAAAAACTTCCATTTTTAACCGTGCTGCTAACCTCCTTTCTTCTAGTAGATCTAAATCTAGACGTCGCTGTCGTTTGTTACTTTCGGCATTGTAGACGGAAACTCTGTATGACGGGAGTGCGAGTTCGGCTGGAGATATGGCCTCTGATCCAAACAGTAAGGCATACGGTGTTTCACCCGTGGGGCCCCTAGCCGAAGTTCGGACTGCCCAAAGAGTTGCTCGGAGTTCGTCAACCCATTTGTTGGATTTTCCTTCTAAGTTCTTTTTTAACGCCGTCAGCACTAATTTGTTTGCTGCCTCTGCTTGACCATTGCCTTGGGGATGTGCGACTGACGATTTCCAGTGCTTGATTCCCAGGCGGGTACATTCTGCCGTGAACTTCGCCGCGAACTGAGTGCCGTGGTCGGTTATCACCGCGCGAGGTGCTCCGTACCTGCACAGCACAAAGTCATGTAGGAATTTTAGAACATTTTCCTCGGTAGGAGCTGCTAGGGCCTTCGCTTCAATCCATCTAGAAAAATAGTCTATGGCCAGCACCAGGTATTCGCTTCCTCTGGACTTCGGAAACTTGCCCATCAGATCAACTCCCCACATGTCAAAAGGCCATGCTGCAAAAACCGGGGTTTGGGGTACGGAAGGCAGTCGAGGTATCTTGCCGAACTTTTGACACACTTCGCATCTTCTGACGAAGTTCTCTACGTCTTTTTGCAATGTCACCCAATAAAATTCCTGATTTAAGATCTTTTCTGAAAGGGGTCTGAAACCGAGATGTCCGCCACATACACCTTCATGCATTTCCTCCAGTATGGACTGAGTGAGATTTGGCGGGATGCAGCGAAGTAGGGGCCTAGTGAACGAACGACGATATAGAATGCCGTTGATTACTGTGTACCGGGCAGCTCGTTGACGTATCTGTCTAGCTTTAGTCTTGTCTTCAGGAAAAATGTCCAAAGTTATGTAATCGCGTAATTCGTCGATCCAAGTGGGTGCTTCGGTTGATTGTCTCAAGGGAAGGACGACTTCCGGAGTTGTGACAAGTTCTACCATTACTCCCAGAGTGTTGGGGCTTTCTCCTGATGCTATCTTCGCCAACTTGTCAGCTGACTCGTTCTGACTTCAGCATATTTTTCTGAGCGAAAAATGGTGGAACCGAGGAACTAATCGCTCCACATTTTCAACATATCCCTTTAAATTATCGGAATTTACCGAATACTCTTGATTCACCTGTCCCACTACGACTTGGGAGTCGCTGAATACCTCAAGAGCCTCTACTCCGACTTCCAGAGCCCATAGTAGACCGAGGACGAGGGCCTCGTATTCGGCTTGATTGTTAGATAACACATAATCAAGTCTCACGCTCTGGACTTCCTCGTACTGTCCTGAAGGTGACTTTAATATAATACAGACTCCGACCCCTTGAGAGTTGACTGCTCCGTCTACCATCATTGTCCAAGTGTTCTCTAGCCCGGATGTCGGTGTGATGTTTTCGTGGGGCGATGACTCCGTGAAGGAGAGTTCGGCTAGGAAGTCTGATAAAGCTTGTGCCTTAATTGCTGTTCTCGGCTTGAACTCAAGATCATATCCGCATAGCTCAATGGACCATCGTAACAATCTCCCAGATTGGTCCAATTTGTGAAAAACTTGTTTTAGTGGGTGGTTGGTATAAACGACCACGGTATGGGATTCGAAGTAAGCGCGAAGTTTACGAGTACTGATCACTAAAGTGAAAGCAAGTTTTTCGATGTTTGAATAGCGTACCTCGGCATCCCGCAGGATTCGACTAACGAAGTAGACCGGTGTTTGCTTACCCTCCTTATTCCTTACCAATACCGAAGTTATCGCCAGCTGTGAGACGGAGAGGTACATATATAATATTTCACCCGTTACAGGAGCACTGAGCAGGGGTAACTTCACCAGGTAATTCCTCAAGTCTTCCCAGGCTTTAGCACACTCTTCAGTCCATACAAATGTTCTTCCCGCAATTTTGAGGGTTTTGAAGAAAGGCATACACTTCTCGGCGGACTTAGAAATGAATCGCCCCAAGGCAGCTATACATCCGTTCAAGCGTTGAATATCTTTAATGCATCGAGGTTCGGTAAGTGCTAGTACGACTTCCACTTTGCGCGGGTTTACCTCGATGCCCCGCTCTGGCATTATAAAGCCAAGGAATTTGCCGGTCTTTACTCCGAAGCTGCACTTCGTTGGGTTAAGCATTAACCGATACTTCGATAAAGTAGTGAATGTCTCCTTCAAATCTTCGAGGTGGGAGTGCCCGTGTTTGGTCTTGATAACCATGTCATCCACATATGTTTCCACGTTCCTCCCGATTTGTTGTTGCAAAACCTTATTCATCATCCTTTGATACGTTGCTCCGGCATTTTTGAGTCCGAAAGGCATCACGTTGTAACAATAAGTCCCTCCAGCAGCTCGGAACGAAGTGTGGATTTGGTCTTGCGGCCTCATTCTGATCTGGTGATACCCCGAGAAAGCATCCATAAGGCTGAGAAATTCATACCCCGAAGTTGAATCTACGAGGGCGTCAATGCGGGGAAGGGGATAACAGTCCTTTGGGCATGCCCTATTCAGATCCGTGTAATCTACACACATTCTCCACTTCCCATTCGATTTCTTCACCATGACCACATTTGCTAACCAGGAAGGGTACTCTACTTCCCTTATGAAGTTGGATGATAACAACTTCTGTACTTCGTCTCGCATGCTATTGACCTTCTCCTCGCCGAACTGTCTTACTTTCTGTCTAATGGGTTTAGCCTTGGGATCGATGTTAAGCTTATGTTCTGCAATGTCTGGTGACACTCCCTGCATGTCCTCCACTTTCCAGGCGAAGTTGGTGAGGTGCTCTGAGAGGAATTGTACTACCTGCTCCCTCATGGGTGTAGGCAAATGTCTTCCAACTCGTACTTTCTGCTCAGGGTAGTCGGGGTTGATAGAAACCTCGTCGTACTCCTCTGACTCAAGTTTTATCTTGTCAACGCAATGCATCCGTGTCGAAGTGACTTTCGGTCTTGCTTCAGTCATGGCTGATATGGGCACCGAAGTAGTTGTCGAAGTAGCCTGTTGTTGCCGGGATTTGAAGACGTGAGCAAGAAGACTCTTAGGATTGCTTCTTACGTGACCGATCCCATTCTTGGTGGTGAACCGTACTTGTTGATGAGATGTTGATATTATTAACTCAAAAGCGGAGTGTGCCGGAGTCCCTAAAATAGCGTTGTACGGTGAATCGACATCTACCACGTAGAACTTGACTTCCTCATAGCGGAAACAGAGATCGGATCCCAAAGTTACATTAATTTTCATTGTTCCTTTGACTCCGATTTTGTGTGCCGTGAACCCTTCTAGCACCATGTTGCTAGACTTCAGAATCGTATCGTTCATGCCCATTTCTCTGAAGCACTTGTAGTATAATATATTTTTAGTTGCACCAGTGTCGATCAACACTCTCCTCACCCGGCACTTATCAATATCATTTGCTGTCATGCAGACTTCCAATATGATAGGAGTTACCCGTGCTTCTTCATTTAGCTCCAAGTCCTAGTCCGAGAATGTTATGGGCTCTAAGGAGAGCCTGTCGAAGTTGCACATCGGCACCGGTTTGTTCAGGTTATAGATTTTCCGCTTTATTTTCTTGATAGAAGCGAACTGAGGTGTTATTACTTCGATCACCTTTTCTCCTTTCTCCTTGGGTGGCTCCGTGAGATACTCCTTCAGGTGTCCTTCCCGTGCCAATTTCTCAATTGTACGTTTCAGCTGAAAACAATCTTCGGTAGTGTAGCCGCAGTCTTTGTGGAAGTCGCAGTACTTCGACTTATCTTTGGTGGATGTGTTCTGTGTCCGCGTAGGCGGGGCGCTCTGAGTCCCGTACTTCTGCTTAACAACAGCGACGAATTTTTCCTTGAGAGTGTTCGATGTGGTCGATTCGGTCTTTCTGGCCCTGCCTTTTCCCTTTCGATCATGCGGGGAGTCTTCACGATATCTTTCTCTCCTCGCATTCCATGAAAAACTGGTGTTGTCTTCGGCCAGTGCCACCTTACGGGCCACATTGAATACTTCGCCAATAGGGTCCGGCTTTTTGAGTTGTAATTCCGTGTACAACATCTTGGAGTAGAATCCTGCTTCGAAACATGTGATCGCCGTGTCTTGGCTGATATCTTCGATATCATCATATGTGCTCTTGAATCGCTCTAAGTAAGCGAGGAGGGGTTCATTTTCTCTTTGTTTGATGTTGGCGAGGTCCCCCCTTGTCTTCGGAATTCTGCCGGCTATGCTGAACTTGTCCAGGAAGGATTTTTCTAAGTCGCGCCATGAATTGATGGTGTCGGGTTTGAGTGATGAGAACCAGGTCAAGGCTTTGTCTGATAAGGTACTGGGGAAAGCTTTGCAAAGGACGGCTTCACTATTGGTCACTAAGGTCATAGCGTATCTGAAGCGACAGATGTGTTCCTGAGGCTTAGTTGTCCCTAAATACAAGACCAGTTGCGGGAGTTTCAGCGCCTTTGTGGGAATAGTAGCGTGAATCCATTCGGTGAAGGGACCAGTCTCCATTAAGTGGTCTTCCTGACTTCGGTTCTCTGGCGCTTTATCTATACAGGGCTCCTTTCTGAGTTTCTTGGATTGATGCTCAGGCTGATCTTTGTTCTTCGCTTGTTTATCCTTTGCCTGACTCTCCGCCACCTCGCTGGTGGGTTGGGGCGGTGTCTTCCTGGCGAGGGGGTCTTGCTTTCCCGGATGTCTACTTGTCACCGATGGAGATTTGGCCGACAATGGTTGGTAACGTCCTCCGTCTATGATCGGGATAGCCTGTGGGGCCAAATCTGGTCTTCCATGCTCTGTCTGGTGTCTCGTCTGTAGCCGTGAGAGATCTCGTTCTCTACGAAGTTGTTCGACCTCCTTCCGTAGGTCATTGATTTCTCTGCCACATTCAGCGTGACTGTATGCTCTGCCATGTGTCGTTCCCTGCGGGGTGGGGACTTTGCGCGAGGCTGCCCGAGGACCAAGGCGCTCGAAAGCAGAGTGATATCTGGGTTTTGCGAGTGCCGACATAGCCCTATACTCCTCTGGGCGAGGTTCCAAGGTAGGGGTATCGAAGCGAAGTCCACTTTCCGTCGACGGTCCAGCCATTCGTGATCTTGGGAGATGAGAGAAAATGTCTTCGTTCCCGGTAACGGAACCAAACTGATTAGTCAGAATTTGGTCTGAGGTTAAGCGCCGAGATGACGTGGATGTGGTGGGAAGTCTCTGCTAACTCTGCGGGTCGAAGTGAACGAGATAGCCTGCAAGAGAGAGAAGTTCAATCGGAGGGTGAAGGACCTCCGGCGAACCCTCCGACGGTCAAATCAGTGACTCAGAACCCGGTGAGAGAGTAGAAAGAAATGAACATAGACTATTGTAAGGATATCTGAACTTACCTTCTGCCTTTTGATGAATGGTATTTATAGAGTCGGGTGACCCTGTAATGAGAGGTTTGATATTTGTCTAAGCTCGAAATATCCCACCATTGTAGGGATATTTCGTTAGATATTTCTTAATCAAGAAATGTTTTAGTTGATAGATATTTCTGGAGAGTTCTGTATTGGATATTACTGTTTATTCAGAGGCGATGTGGGACTTCGGACTTCGACGTTCGCAGGCGAAGCCGGACTCATATGAAAAAACATATCGTCTTTTTTATATCTATGCTGACTAAATTAGGAGTTCTCAACATATATATATATTAAGAGTATATAATAATAAAAAAAATTACAAATTTTAAATTAATTATATAAGAAAAATAAAAAATAAAAATTGTTATTTAATATAAATATTTATTTTGTCAAAACGTTGGTATGATGGTAAGTACATTCACTTATTATAAGAAAATCTCAAATATGATAGAGACGAAAATGATATAGATATTTAAATATAAAATATAAATTTTTTATAACAATTTCATTTTGATAATTTGAGAGAGTTAGTAATATTTTCTTTAGGACAAAAATAGTTGCATATTAAAAGTTTTAGATTATGTTCTAAATTTAAGACATGGTTAGAAATAATATATGTATATATACTCTATTTAAGATTTTTAAAAAAAAAATTAGTTGTAACTTTATTTCCTTAATTATTATTATTATCATTAATTAGGTACAATCCAATAATTATTTTATAATTGAATCAAAATAATAAAATAAAATTAGATTTAATTGATAATGAATTTTGCCTTTACAACAAATACATTTTTTTTTCTTTCTACTAAATTTTAATTCACTCTAACTTTACAAATCACACGTCAAATTGTCACTAATTTTATCCAATTACACTTTCTAGTCTACAACATATGTATCAAAATTGAAGCACCGCCAAATTAAATCAAAATTTCATGTGATGCCGGCTTCTTCTTCTTCTTCTTATCCGGGAGGCTTTAAACAGTCGTCGGAGTAGTGGATAACTCCAAATTACCGGCGGATTGAGACCTAGCCGGCTTCTGTTCTTCGTTCCATTTCGTCGTCTGGTAATACGTAGCAAACAAAATCAACTGAATTATTCCTGACAATGCACCAAGTCCATTTGGAATCTGTCCACAATAACCATTAATTATATTATAACTTAATTAATAACAATTTTATTTATAACATCATAAATAAATAAATTACCAAAATAAAAAGATCAAACTTGAGAAGAGCATAGCAAGTCCAAATCACACCATTGGTAAGATTAGCCAGCGATAGAAAAAACGGCATGTACTTTACACTCTTCGTTTTGATCACTTGTTTCTATATATATATATATATATATAATCAATCAAAATACATACATACATAATACATAATGTATATATATATATAACGTAGAGAAAAACAAAAAGAAAAAAAAAGTACGTACCATGATAGTCAAAGGAGAAGCATACATGAGAATATTAAAAACAAGAGCAACAATTCCAACGAACAACGACCTTGATTTAAGTCCATGAAGTACAACCATGGTGATTATAAACACAATTGCCCATATTATAAACTCGATCAATAAAACAATGATAATTTTCTTCTGAAAAATATACATAAAAATTAGTCGATTTCAACTTTGTTTACGATAAAAAAAAATGTACAAGATTAAAACTTACACGTTTGTTTGTATCGGCAAAAAAGAAATAAATGACAATATAGGAGATTTCAATGACCAACCCAATGGAATTGGTGGTAAGTACGAGAATATTGTCGTCGTGAATAAAAGGTAAGCCGTACAACATCCAAACTCCACAGTTCATTACCGTTGCAAGATAAGGATCTGGTTTATACGCTTGTATTGATTTTAATTTTACAATCTTTACAAATGTTGGCCTGTAAATATTGTCGGATTTTAAAATTTTCTTCAAAACTGTTTCTAAAAACTCTTCAATCCCAAAATCTATTCTCCTCTTCTATCAAAAGAAATATTTATAAGTTAAAAATTAACATTATTTTAAATTCTAATATAATTATCTATTTTAAATGATAAATAAATAATAAAATAATATAAATTTCTTAAATTACCTTATACATTACATATATACCAATATATATATATTATATAATATATATATTCATTTCATTCCATACTAAATATATATATATATATATATTGTGCATGAAAAAAATAGAGAATTACTGTACGTTGGAGAGACGAACAAAAGGAAGGAAATAACATTTCCTGCAAAAGAAGAAAAATTAATTAAGAGATAAAATAAAATGGGGAAAAAATAAATCAAAAAAGAGTTGGAGAACAAACCACATATTCCAACAACAGTCCTAAATATCTTAGTATCGACCATTTTTTCGTTTTTTTTTTTTTAAAAAAAATCTACTTATATTCAAAACTAGGATTTTTTTTTTTGGTGATATATTATATAATATATATATACATATATACAGGAGAGAAGTTTAATGGAAAAAAAAGATGAACAAAAAATTGTAGAGCAAATAAGAGAAAGAAAAAGAGAGGTTTTTTGGTTCTAAATAGGAGTAAGAAAAAGAGAGTATAGCGGAAATCTACTTGTGAGTGATGATTTAGTATCCTTACATTTGAAAAAATTAAGGAGGAGAGGGAAAAATTAATTTTATATAATTTTATTTAATTAGAGGTGGATTTGAAACGAATTATAAGGAGTGGATATACACTCATCCCGGTTTGTAAAATATTATTATAATTTTATCAGGATGAAATTTTTTTCATATACAAATATATAAGAATAAACTCTTCAGTTAAATTCTGGTGATTTGAATGTTGACTCAAATTTAGATTAGTTTGAATTGTAATGATTTCATATATAAAAATTATATATATATATATATAAAGAATGAGTTGTTGTCTCAAACATAGATGCAAATTTTACTTTGCAAGAAAATGGGAAAACAAATCAAATTTAGAAATTGAGGAATGTAAAGCTAGAAATGGGAAATATTTTGGATTTTATGGCTCAATCAAGGATTCTTCTTTAACTAACATAATAAAGTGTAAGAATCCCACATGTGAAGTTTTTCTATTTTCTTTCATTTTATAAACTATATATATATATATACATACAAGATTAATAGTATATAAAGGTACCCGATTTGTACTATGGTATTAACTAAAATTATTAGGATATCTGAAAAGTACTAAAGGTATTAACAAATTTGTTAATACCTTTAGTACTTTTCAGATATCCTAATAATTTTGGTTAATACCATAGTACAAATCGAGACTACTAATAGCTATTAGTATTTTACAGTTGGTATTAACAAATTTGTTAATACCTTTAGTACTTTTCAGATATCCTAATAATTTTGGTTAATACTATAGTACAAATCAGGACTAGTAATTTTAGTTAATATCATAGTACAAATCAGGACTAGTAATGACTATTAGTATTTTTTATTAACCAAAATTATTAGGATATCTGAAAAGTACTAAAGGTATTAACAAATTTGTAAACAAATTTGTTAATACCAACTGTACTTTTCAGATATCTTAATAATTTTGGTTAATACCTACAAATCCGGACTACTAATGGCTATTAGTAAAAATACTAATAGCCACTAGTAGTCCGGATTTGTACTATGGTATTAACCAAAATTATTAGGATATTTATTGTACTATGGTATTAACCAAAATTATTAGGATATCTAAAAAATATTAACCGATTTGTACTATGGTATTAATCAAAATTATTAGGATATCTAAAAAATATTAACCGATTTGTATTATGGTATTAACCAAAATTATTAGGATATCTATTGTACTATGGTATTAACTAAAATTATTAGGATATCTTAAAAGTATTAAAGGTGAGTGTTTAAAGTTTCAAACTATGCTAAATTATTTTTAAGTCAATCTGAAAAAATGTCTGTATCAAAATATTTTTGCTTCTCACTTCTATTACTATTTTTTATTTAATTTTCTATTTACAAAATATCTATCCAAATATCTGTTTAGCTTATTGACTTAAATAATTATTTTATTAATATATAAATTAAAATTTAAAAAATATTAATTAAATATAAAAGAATATCATGATTAGAATATTATTTCCTAAGTTTCAACTTTTTCTCAGAAGCTACAAAAATAGAATTCAACACCAAAGGAAATTGGATTATTGATGATGTTGATCTTCCACCTTCTTTTTCACCACGAAACGTCTAGATAAATAAATAAATAAATAAAAAAAAAAATATATATATATATGAAGGAATGCAAAATTAAAAGTCATATTAAATTGTCTAAAAATATGTGTGTATATATATATATAATTCAAAAAAAGAAAAAGTAGAAGAAAGAAAAAAATGGGAATCATCACTATTAATTGTGTGAATAAAATTAAAAAAAAAAAAGTATCATGAATGAATGTTATATTTTAGAAGTGCAATTTATCTTAATTAAATCTGAATTAGTTGTAATTAAAAGAAAAGAGAAAAAGGAAAATAAACATGTTATATTTTAGTAAGAAGACAAAAAGAACATGTGTGATACAATAATTTTCAAGAATCCATAATCATCAATTGAACATTTTTTGTTCTAACTATTTTTTCTTCTTCTTCTTCTTATTCTTTCACTTAAAAGTAATTTATATTCAAATTTAGTTGAGACCCTTTAAAAAGATTTGAATGTACTTTCCAATGGGGGCAATATGGACATTTTGGGTTTCTTGTCCAATGTAGTAGAAATAAATACTCTTCACTATATTATACATGAATAATTGGTGAGTTTGATTCCAAATAAATTTAGCTTTGGCAAGCTGAGTCCCAAAATATTTTTTTTAACTTTTAAGGTCTCAAACTTTTTTTGTAGAGAATAATAAGGTCCTTCTTGACGGATTCTGTCAAATTTTTTAAAAATTTAACGGTTGTTAATTAAAGACAATGATAAAAAAGTCATTACATGTGAAAATAAAGAAAGAAAATAATAATAAAAAAAAAATTTATACGCAGATATAAAAATGTCCTCATATTTTTTTAATTTTTATTTTGAAAATATTATCATATTTAAAATTTTAAAAATAAAAAATTTATCAAAATAGTGAGAATATCAAAAGTCATCGTCAATCTTCTTCTTCTCCGGTCAATCTTCTTCTTCTCCGGTTAATCTTCTTCTTTTCTTTAGCACATGATTTTTATCTTTTTCTAACATCTTTGAATAAAGAAAAAAGAAAAAAAACCTTAAACCCTATATTCACTTAAAATGTAATATTTCAATATGTTCCATAACATTATTTAAAATAAGTAAATTTTTTTATAGCATATTGAAATATTACATTTTAAATAATTTAAAGATGTTAGGGTTTTAAATAATGTTATGGAACATATTGAAATATTAAATTTTAAGTGAATATAGGGTTTAGGGTTTTTTTTTTCTTTTTCTTATTCAAAAATGTTAGAAAAAGATAAAAATCATGTGTCAGAGAGAAGAAGAAGATTAACCGGAGAAGAAGAAGATTGACCGGAGAAGAAGAAGATTGACGATGACTTTTGATATTCTCACTATTTTGATAAATTTTTTATTTTTAAAATTTTAAATATGATAATATTTTCAAAAAAATATTAAAAAAATATGAGGACATTTTTATATCTGCGTTTAAATTTTTTTTTTATTATTATTATTTTTATTTATTTTCACATGTAATGACTTTTTTATCCTTATTTTTAATTAACAACCGTTAAATTTTTAGAAATTTTGACAGAATCCGTCAAGAAGGACCTTATTATTCTCTACAAAAAAAAGTTTGAGACCTTAAAAGTTAAAAAAAATATTTTGGGACTCAGCTTGCCAAAGCTAAATTTGTTTGGGATCAAACTCACCAATTATTCATATTATACATATATATAATTGTATCTTATTTGTTAGAAGATAAACTTTCACATAACTTTTGTCTTCTTATTACAAGTTAAAAAACAAGAGGGAATAATAATTTGTAATATATATTTTTTCTAGTAATGTCCATCTCAACTTGCCTGCAAAGTTTGAGTACTTAATTATAATAATAATAATAGTATTTAAAATTTATATATATATATATAATATGTATGTATAGGATGAGAATCCAAAAGAAAAAAAAAAAAGAAAAGGAAAGAGGATGGCTTCCCCCACGACCACTTGTTGCAAGAAAACTGCCTCTTTGAGGGTTCTGTTTTACACCCACAAAAACTACTCTTGGCATTTCTCCCAATTATTCAAATCCCATCTGTAAAGTGTATTAGAAACATTTTTTCATCCAATTCCATTCAAAATAATCATTTCATAACTGATCAATCACACATATATATGTATATGTATGTATAATTCAAAATTCCAGCTCTTCATCCATGGATTATAGCACGTGAAGTGATGAAGAAGTTCAGGACTCTGTTTTCTTGCTTTTTTCTTTAATTTGACAGCCAATAATTAAGCCATCCCAGAAACTCCTCTGTTCATCAATTTTCCAACCAACAAGAAGAAGAAGAAGAAGAAGAAGAAGATGGGAATGGAAATCATAATTTCTGTGATGCTTTTATTAATTGGGATAGCAGTTTTAGTTGTCATTCATGTCTGTATAGTAAGTAGAGCTTTTGGTGGCAGTAGAAACGACCTCAATGGCGAAGACGGAGTAACTATTAGTGTTGTAAACAGAACTGTTATCAGAACTAGTACGAGCATTTCTCGAGACGATATCAAGAAATTACCTAGTTTTCATTACATGGTTGAAGATGCAGAAGATGAAGATGTCGACGGCGGCGGAGGTGGAGGAGGAAATCAATATATCAGTTCTACGGAAGAAAGGGATTGTGCTGTTTGTCTAGAGAATTTCAGGGTAGGTGAAGAGTGCAGATTATTGCCAAAGTGTAAGCACTGTTTTCATGCCGCATGCATTGATTCCTGGTTGTTGAAAGCTGCTGTTTGCCCAATTTGTAGAACTGAGGCAATTTCACAAACACTTGGAGGAAGTGATGGAAGAAATCAGATTCAAGTTCTTGAATTGGTATAGAAAAACGCTAAAAATTTGTTCTTGATTTTGGGTTTTTCTTTAACCAATAATTCTGCAATGTGAATTTGATTTTGTACATCTTTCAATTGAAGTACTTTTGTTGGATAACTTTCTAGGTGCTTTTTAGCATTATTTAAAAAATAGAAATATGTATCTATTTTTGCAAATTGTGTAGAACTAAACTAAAATAAACCTTTGAAACTAATGTATTGGACAGGGGCCGCGCGGACGCAGGCCCCCACATTAACAAATTATGACGTAGGATCTGCCACGTGGGCAGACCTTAGGCAGGCACCCCTCCGTAGTGCAATGGAGGCCACCAACCTAGACCATGGGCCTTCATGATCGCCCATTGACCCCGTCCAGGTAAGTGAGGAACATAGTGCTCCAGCTTCATCTTATATAAGCCATCCTTTGCCACCCACTTCTTTCTGTCACCGATGTGGGATAAAGTTCAATATCTTTTTTTTATAATAATTTTAAGAAATATATCTTAGTTTATCTTATCAAAATATATTATTTATTGTAAATTATAAATTATAATCATTATATACCCATTATACTTATTATATCATGATAATAAATCTTTATTCAGATATATCTCAAAATTAATAAACTAAAACTTAAAAATAAATATAAATAGTACTATAAATTAAATGCTAAAGATGTATGTATTATATAATAGGTATTTTATTTTGAAGGACTTTCACAACCAGTTGTATGTTTTATTTTATAATTACTAACTAATTTTTAGTTTTTGTGTAGGCTAAGATATATTTGCACATGGTGGCTGCTTTGGATTTTCCTCTATATATATATATATATAGACACAACTGACAAAATCGGTTACAAATTTAAGTTAGATATATATAGCTGAAAAGCTTGCCTGTGTTCAATCTTTCTAAGTTTTGGGGAAGAAGACAAAAGCCTTTCTTAACAATTGTATTTCATGTTCGAGAAATTATATGATAATGGATGTCTCCATGTGCATGTATAACCAACATATGCCCCATGTGACTCAATTTTCAAACAAATATTTTAAAATTTTTCATATAACAAAAATCTTGACTAATTTAAAACAAATTCATGAAAAAGAATCGTTTTATATATATATATATATATATATATATATGTGTGTGTGTGTGTGTGTGTGTGTGTGTGTTATTTTCTCCTATTAAAAGGGGCAACTTTGGATCATCTTTTTAGCAACAAGAAGAAGAAAATAGCAAGCAAAAATGGTAGCCGTTTCCACCCCACATTTTGTTATATTCCCTTTTATGGCAAAAGGCCACACCATCCCTCTTCTTTACTTAGCTCGTCTTCTTTGCCAACGGAACATTACTGTCACAATAATCACCACCCCAGCTAATTCTCCGGCAATTCATTCCGTCCTTACCGGAGATCACAATATTGCCAACATCATTGAAATCCCCTTTCCGAAATTCATCCACGGCATCCCCGATGGTGTTGAGAGCACTGACAAACTCCCTTCCATGTCTCTGTTTCCTCTGTTTGCATCGGCTACAAAACTCATGCAACCAATCTTTGAACAAGAACTCGAAGAACTCCAACATGTTAGCTGCATAATTTCTGATACCTTTCTTGGATGGACTCAAGAATGTGCTGACAAATTTGGGATTCCAAGAATTGGATTTTTTGGTATGAGCTGCTTTGCCATGACCATGTATGAAATTCTTGTTCGAGGAAAACCCCATGCAAGAACTACTTCTCTGGATCAGCCATTTTTCATTAGTCCAAATCACTTCCCTAAATTGAAGTTAACAAGAAATGATTTTGATCCGCCTTTCAACCAACTCCAACCCAAAGGTGAATCAATTGATTTCCTGATGGAGCAAATATTTGCTCTGTCCAGAAGTTTTGGCCTAATTGTTAACAGTTTCCAAGAGTTGGAATCGAGTTACGCCGACTTCTGGAACAGATGTTTTGGTCCTAAAGCTTGGTGCATTGGACCTTTCTCCTCTCAGGCAGCAGTGAAGGAGAAAGAATTCGAAGTCAGAGCTCCGATTTGGATCCGGTGGCTGGATAGAAAACTGAAGGAAGGAGAACCGGTTCTGTATGTTGCGTTTGGTACACAAGCGGAAATCTCAGGTGAGCAGTTCCTGGAGATTGCTAAGGGGTTGGAAAACTCAATGGTGAGTTTCTTGTGGGTGCATTCTAGATTAAAGGGAATAATGGATGATGATCAGTTGTTGTTATTGGATGGTTTTGAAGAAAGGGTAAGGGATAGAGGAATGGTGGTGAGGGATTGGGTGGATCAGATGGAGATACTTAAGCACGAGAGTGTCAAAGGGTTCTTGAGTCACTGTGGATGGAACTCTGTGACGGAGAGCATATGTGCCGGAGTGCCGATCTTGGCGATGCCGTTCATAGCCGAGCAACATCTGAATGCAAGGCTGGTGGTGGAAGAACTGTGTATCGGTTTGAGGATTAAACCGAGTAACGGAACGGTGAGGGGGTTTGTGGAAGCAGAAGAAGTGGAGAGGAAGGTGAGAGAGATGATGATGATGGAAAGGAAAAGATGTGAGATGATGAGGAAGAAAGTGAAGAAGTTAGCCCAGGCTGCCTGTGCTGCAATGGGAGAAGGTGGTTCTTCTAGGGTTAACTTGGATAAACTTATCCAAGATGTGTGTAATTATCAAGCAAATAAAGCTCATGTTTAATTAAACTTAGAACTAATGTACCTGTACAATAAAGCTTGATTGCATCCGTGTCTTTCAACAGATTAAATGAAGCAACCATTTGTTGCAACTTGAAACATAATCTCATCCGTGTCTCAGCAGCTAATTCTGACATTTTGGTTATACTTCTGGTAGCTAAGATTTCAGACCATAAACTGAACATCTTGCAAGGATAAAATCTCTGAACAACATAGAATACTAGAAAACATATCACAGCTTGCCAGTTCTATATAAGTGAAATTTAATAGTTCAGATTGAAGTAAAGAAGATATCTGAAAGTTGTTCTACAATATTTCAGGTGAAAAGCAAAGTGAAGATGCAAAAGCTGAAGCACAACAGACTTTGGAACGCTAAATTCAGTTCTTCTCAGCATTGCTCTCTAGCTCCCTCCTAAGCTGCAGAGAAAAGTCATCATTCACATCATCATCATCCCAATCATCTTCCCATTGCTGAGTTACTTCTTTGCCTTCCTCTTTGGCTTCCCACTCTATCAACACAAATATGCAAATAAATAGGTATGAACAACAGAACATACAAGCATAACAGCAAGCAAAGAGAATAAAGGGTTCGAACAAATGCCAAGGACAATAAGAATAACAATAAACAATGAACATAAAGGACAAATATGCCAACAGCATGAAGGGGGTAATTTTTACAGGTAAAATAGATAGCAAAAGGAACACCCCTTGGAAGTAGAGTTAGAAGAAATAAGATCAATATAAGGGATTCAGACAAATGAAGAAAGACCATGATGCTTCATATCCATCTTTGCGACGATAAAGCATGATGCTCTATGAATATGGGACATTTTGGTCATTAACACATCAATCAGTGAAACTTCTAGAATGTGGTCCAATTATCTTTTAAAAAGTTTATGTGCTCTAGCCTTAAGCCCATAAGACGCACCATCTCTCTCCCTGTGCCTCTGTTCTGCCCTGTTTCTACATGATTATAACAATCAGCACCACATTCAACCATGTATATAATTTAAATATATGAATGACAACAAAATAATGCTCACTTCATGAGGAAGAGCCAATATCAGGATAACAGTCAACTCTTATCCCATGATCTAGGAGATGATGGGTATATCAGTTGATCAGAGTAATTAACATAACGTAATGGAATTCTAAATTTCTAATCCCATGATCTAGGACAAGATAGGTACACTCAACTAAATGGAATAATTCATTGACTTAACACAATACTAATCCCATGATCTAAAGAAAAAATGGATATACTAAAGTAAGCAGACTAATTAACTATCCGAATACCATCATAATCCCATGAACATAGACACCCCCAAATAAAATATTTTTTCTTTATTATACTTCATGACCTGTGGCAAAATGGATACACTCAACTGAGTTAAAATAATTGACTAACTTAACATAATCCTAATCCCATATAGGCCTTACCCAAATAGAAGTATTGTTTCTTCACTAAGAAACCAAGCAGATCAAGTGAAATTTACTTTTTGACAAATGCATAGTTCTCTTAATGTTTCCAAGGGCTGAAGTTTATCAATTACATCTCCTAAAATTTTGAATTATTTACATGTTCGCCTGAAAATGACTGGATATTTGACAAAAAAATGCACAATAGGGAAATTAAGGCAAAAAGGATAACGCAGAACCGACGACGACTGTTAACATAGATATTCTGGAAACCTATCTCAATAACAACTACGGGAGAACGATTAACTAGGTTAATCCAAAAGTATACTCTAGTTAGGAAGAAAATCACAAAAAAAAACTATATAGATGGGCACGGCATAAATTATTAACTAAGGCGATCAATCCCAGAACCAATCCGAGTATCAAAGTAAGAAGAAAACCGCACAAACCTTGATCGATTTCGAACTCCTCAAATTCATCATCGTCTTCAAAAAGATCGATCTTTGCGTCCTCAGTAGCCGGCTTAGGTTGCTCAGTTGCCATTCTCAGACTCCTGGACACAGAAACAAACAAAACAAAAGGCATTTAATATTGGAAACTTAAATGCATATACAAAAATTATGTCCACAACCCAAAAAAATAAAATAAAATTATGAGTTTGTAATAGTAGAGGCTAACTTACCTATGCTATCGATGAATCTACGAAGAAATTGAATTGGCTTTTAGATTTGCAAGGAAAAATTAGGGATTTGGAAGAAGTATTCGAGGATTTGTGAAGATTCCCTTATATAGAAGCAACAGACTTGACGGCGTCGTTTCAGCCCAAATAAGTTTGTCCCGCACCTCCTTCCTGTTTTCTATATCAGGGATTTAAAATATATATATATAATTGTTTTTCTAATAGTTTTATTTAAATGAATAGTTAATCACAATACTAAATATAAAATAACATAATTAAATTGAATTAATTTATATTTGTATATATTCTTGTCAAATAAAATTCTCTTTAAAAAATATTCATCAATAAATAAGTAGATAAAAAATCACACTTTTATTCTTATTCATATTTTACAAAAAGGGGGAAAAATCATTATACAACTGTGTATAATGTAATGTAATAATGCTTTCTTTTGTTTTCTTGTACTTGAGAAGTAGTAAGTAGTACAAAGTTACAAAAGCTCATGAAAAAATTTGAGCCATTTTTCTTTCTCAAGTATATCTAACCAAGAAACTATAATTAAAAATCACTCCAAAACCTATTATTATGTATATATATATACAACATCCCAAAAGAATCTAAAAATCTGTCTGTTTTCATCTACCGGACATCCACAAATTGGCCTGGAAGAACTTCCTTTACCAGCCTAGAAGAACTTGATTCAGCAAAGTTATGCAGAATCTTCATCAAGGAACGTGCTTTCTTGCTAGCATGACTTGTCCCTTCTGTCAACAGTGAGTAAAGTGCAGGCATCAATGCTGAATCCTTTGCTAACACCGCTACAACTTCTGCTCCTCCATTGATGCTCAATGACAGCAGGATTGAAACACAGTACTCTTTTGCTGCTCGAGATGACGACCATGATGATGAATTTCGCAACTGGTTTAGTATCAATGGTAAAGCTGATGATGAAGATTGTAGTATTGCGAATGAGCCATCTATGGTTTCTGCTAGTGTAGCAAGAACTGCTAATGCATCTGCTGAAAGATTTGCTTTTTCTGAAGATGCTAATAGATTGATCAATGCTGGAACTGCTCCTGTCTCTGATGCAAGAACTTTTTGGTGGTTTTTGTGGTAAAGAAGCAGGCCGAATATGGCTACTACCGCGTTTTTTTTGCCACATGTTGTTCCATTCTTGATGAGTTCCACTAGTGATGGAATTGCTTCTTGTGTTTCTCCAATTAGTTTGCGATATTCTTGAATAGAGGAAAGGTAAAAGATTGTTGCAGCTGCTATCTGTCGAGCTTCCATTTTCATTCCTGTTCTAAGGACTTGAAGGATTGGTTTCAAGCCCCTTTGATCTATGATCTCTTTCTTTCCATTTGAATGCTTTGCTAGCTTCAGTATACCAGCAATTGCGTTTTCTTGTAGAGATAGATCGTCTGTTGAAGTTAGCATTCCCAAGAGTGGTGGGATTGTGCCTGCATTGATCAAACAGTATCTGTTGTAAATGTTGGATTTTGCAAGGAGTCTGATTTCATATGCAGCCTTGTTTTTCTGTTCTTTTGTACCAAAACAGAGTCTGCAGGCAAGATATTCAGCAAGAAATCTGATGGATTCAGCAGCAGAAGCACTTCCTGGAACAATAGTCCTGGATATATCCCGATTCTGCTTTCTTGATTTCGCCATGGAAATCCCATTATCAGCACAGAATTGGTGGATTAGCTTCTTGAGAGATGTATTGGGAACTAACTCCGTGCTACTCAGCTTCTCCCCTGTCTTGGGACAGATGAGATTTCCTGATTTCAGCCATTTCTGTATTGAAACTCGATCATAAGTCTGACCAGTTGATACTGTGACAGGATCAGTCATCAGTTCCAGAGAAATTGGACAACGGAAATCTACAGGATTCAAGCAAGTGAGCGTCTCTAAACTCGATTTCGCCTCGGATTGATCAATATTTCCATAGCCAGAACCACCTTCAAATATAACTCCCCTGCAATAGCTCAGTAATCCAACTAAACTGCTCAACAGAGGTAACTCTCTTTCATTACCATCACTGCACTCTAGACTAATTTCTTCTTCTAAAAACTTCACTTCTTTATGACAATCACTCCAATTCCTAATATCCAGATAATCAAGAACTCTCTTGATGATAATTTCTTCAGGCTTGTATCGATTCTCGAACTGATTTAAAATCAGAATTACACTTTTTGTACAATCTTCATCTTCAGGATCCAACTCCAATTTTGCTTTCTGTGATTGTTTAGCAACTAATGCAACCAGCTCTTTAATTTCACAAGAAACGTCTATTGATTTCGAAGGAAGAATATCGAGGGCAGTAGCTACAGCCCTAATCAAAACCCTAAATTGAGAAGTCACGAAATGAGATTTCATTAGAATCCACGTCCTCGCTCCTTCCCGTGCACAATCTTCTAACAAGAAGAGAATTTTCTGAAACGTAAGATGAAGCTCGGAGAAACATAGAACGATTGAATCCGAAAGTACTTGGTCTCGAATTTCTTCGAAGAACATCAGAAGAATCCCAATTTGGCGAATTGGTTCCCGGGCATTTTTCCTCTGGCTTGCGAAGAATTTGTGTTGGAAATTGCAGATACTACGGGAAAGATCAATCAGAGACTCTAGAAGGGTTCCTGGAGATATACCTTCACAGGGATGAACAGCCGGAAAAGTTAGAATCCGGCGATCACTCCGATCAAATGTTTTAATCATCGAATGAAATTTGAATTTGGATTTGGATTGGATTTGAATTTGCTCTCTTTGTTTCTAAATCTTTTTCTTTCTTGCTTTCTTTCCGTTTATTGAAAGTAATAAAAGTAAGTGTGTTTCAGTTTATCTATTTATAGAAAGACTCGAACTCCCGGATATTTTGTGGACACGTGTCAAGAACCTACCCATTTCCTGACCTATCAATTTTCTCTGCGTGTACTTGCATTGCATCACTCCCATCTGAAATTTTTTATTTTTATTTTTTGGTCATTCCAAATTAATTCACATTATATTTATTAAAAATAAAAATATTAAAACATACTATATTATATTAATTTTATGAATTAAGCTCTTGTTAAAGAAATTTAAAATATTTATTAAATAAAAATTTAATTTAACTGAAATTCTACCTATTACAAATATACTTAGCGCAAACGAATTATTAGTTATTATTAAATGGTAAATAGATAGAATTTGACCGAATATTTTATAATATTCAAATAATATATATCCAATAACTTGATGGACAAGTGACATTTTGGCAAGATATATACGTGTCTGCTGAATGTGAGGGACACGTGGATGACACGTGCCGGGAAGTCGTTGGATCAGGGTAGTACATATAGTATAGTAATAGTAGTAAGAATCGGCAAAACCTGGCTAGCTCTTGTGTACGGATGTTACTGGAAGAAACGATATGCGGGCCCCACCTGAGGACGACATGCCGCGGGCACGTGGACGTGCGAATGTTGAGTGACTTGTGTGGAGGATCGGCCGACATTTGACTTCAAGATTTTTTTATTTTTTTTTTCTCCAATTGACTTCAAATTTTATTTTATATATATATATAATATATATATATATATATATATATTATAATATGATAAGTAATAATTAAGTTATAAATAAAATTATTGTTAATTAAATAATATTTTTTATTTATGATGTATATGTTTTTAAAACAGGATAATTATTAGAAATGTTCGTTGTAAAACTGTTTAAGGTGTTTATAATGCATTGCATGAGAAAACGTCAAAATTGGTTAATTGGAATATTTTAATAATAGAGAGAAAAAGGACTTGCCAAGAAATTGACAAAACATGGTGCATGAATGCAAAGCTTCAATATTTTTCTACATAAAACTTAATTCTTTCTTTCAAGTCATTGTTAATATATATATATATATATATATATATATATATATACACGGTTAAATTAAATTAGGGATAATTTTTGTTTTCTTAAAAAAAAAAAACAAAATTTTTTATTTTATCCTGTGTAATTTATTTTTATTTATAACACAATTTATCTTGAATAGTTATGATTATAAATAAAAATTAATCATTATACAAAAGAAACTGTTTTATTGAAGAAAAAAAAGTTATAATTCTAAATTTTAAATAGATTGAATGTGCATGAATACAAATTTAAGTAAAATTTTACCAATTCACCTTCAAACACAGTGAAACGGATTAGTAACTTTAATTATTAATTTTTAAAACATTGAAATTTTCCTGGAAAGTAAGAATTGCATCAATATGTTATTGAGTCCTACCCACAATTGTTGAGTTCTACACATTCAACAAATGCTGCTTCAAAGATTTCTGCGTCAAGATCGGTGGCTGCGGTTGGTGGCTGCGTCAAGATTCACACTCACCAACTCTTCCCTCTTCCTCCTATAAATAGAATAGATATTACAGAGATAATATAACCAACACAAAATAGAATAGAGAGAGTTCTGTGAGGGAAAAGAAAAGAGAGAGTTGAGTGAGTATAGCTCCTCCTCCGACAGAGAGAGTTTTTTGTAAACTATATTTGTATAGTGGAAATTTTACTCTATTTATATCCTTCGTGGTTATATTTCGTTTCGGTACCTAACAAGTGGTATCAGAGCAAAGTTACGGTACCGGAGACGAACTGTCAAAAATTTGAAGTGCTCGGAACTTCATTTTGACACCACAGAAAGCTTCGTCTCGTCGAGACGAGTTCAGAACATCTTACGGAATTACAATCCGACCTCAGACGAGCCCGTACGGTAAGTCCGAAAATTTTCTGTAAATTTTGTGTTGCCGGAGAAGAAGACCTGACGTCATCGTGACGTCAGCGTGACGTCAGCGCCGGCATCCAGTCAGCAGCGCCACGTCAGCAGTGCCACGTCAGCAGCGCACGTCAGCAGTGCCACGTCAGCAGCGCCACGTCAGTAGTGCCACGTCAGCAGTGCCACGTCAGCAGTGCCACGTCAGCAGTGCCTTTTCAGCCGCCACGTAGGCAGAACCAAATCAACCGCTCCGGACGCAGCCGCGCAGTCCGTTTTGTGAAATTCGGACTCAAAAATACCGTTTAAAGAAATGACCTCAGAAGAGTCGAGTCTATCAACTAGCTCAATGATGAGATTATCATCATCAAATTATTCCATCTGGAAACCATTGATGGAGGATCTTCTATATTGCAAAGACTTGCACGATCCATTAGAAGATGAAGGGAAGAAGCCAAATGAAATAAAGGAAGCCGATTGGATAAAGATGAATCGGAAGGCTGCCGCTCAGATCAGGCAGTGGGTTGATCATAGCATTCTCCCAGAAATTTCCCAGGAGACAAATGCTCACAAGCTCTGGAAGAAACTGGAGGAGATATACCAGTCGAAGACAGCACAGAACAAATGTCTCCTCATGAGGAGATTAGTGAAGCTACAACTCAAGAAAGGAGGATCAGTAGCAGAGCATACAAGTGCATTCCAGAACTTGGTAAATCAACTTATTTCATGTGATATGCTTTTAGATGATGAAATGCAGGCCATTTTACTCCTTGGTACACTCCCAGACAACTGGGAAACACTAGTTGTCACACTCAGCAACTCAGCAGTCGGCAAACTGAGTATGAACATTGTCAAGGGTGCCTTGTACAGTGAAGAGGCAAGGAGGAAAGAAACTGAACCCGACCACCCACATGCCTTTGTCACAGAGAACAAAGGATATGACCAACGAGGAAGGAGTCAAAATCGAGGTCGAGGTCGAAGTCGAGGTCGAGGCAAAGGCAAATCTCAAGATCATGGCAATAATTCAGACAAAGGTAATTTCAAGTGCTATCACTGTGGAATTCCAGGTCACAAGAAAATCAACTGCTGGAAGCTAAAAAGAGAACAAGGTCAAAGCAGCTCCAGTAAGAAGAATGAAAATGGTGATACTTTGGTCACTATTTCACACGAAGTAGCTCTTCTTTCCAACAGCATAGAAGAATGCCTCCACGCTGGAAACGGCGAAGGTGAATGGGTGGTGGATACAGGATCCTCTCATCATGCTACTTCACATGAAGAATTATTTACCACGTATCAATCTGGAGATTTTGGTACCGTGAAGATGGGGAACACCAGCTGCTCAAAGATTGTTGGGGTCGGGACTATACTTGTGAAGACGGAGGTTGGATGCACTTTTGAGCTAAAGGGCGTTCGACACATCCCCGACCTACGACTCAATCTTATATCAGGATCTGTTCTTGATCAGGAGGGCTATGAACAATACTTCGGACACGGCATGTGGAAGTTAACTAAAGGTTCTTTAGTTGTTGGACGTGGTCACCTTTGTGACACGCTATACAAAACTAATCTCAAGGTTAGTATTCATAGTCTTAATGCAGTTGAAGATAAAGGGTCTCCAAATCTATGGCACAAGAGACTCGGACACATTGGGGAGAAAGGTTTAGACATCCTGAGCAAGAAAAACCTTATCAATGTAGACAAGGAAGTTTCTCTTAATCCTTGTGAACACTGCCTTTTCGGCAAACAACATCGAGTCTCGTTCAAGTCATACAGGAAGGGAAGAAGATCAGAATTGAGCCTGGTACACTCTGACGTATGCGGACCCATTGAAGAAGAGTCCTTAGGCGGAAACAGGTATTTTCTAACTTTTATTGATGATGCTTCTAGGAAGGTATGGATATACTTGTTGAAAACCAAGGACCAAGTTCTTGAGTATTTCAAACATTTCCATATGATGGTGGAAAGGGAAACAGGGAAGAAGCTGAAGTGAAGTGCCTCCGATCTGACAATGGAGGCGAGTATACTTCAAATGACTTCAAGTCATATTGCTCGAATCACGGCATTCGACATGAGAAGACAGTCCCACGTACCCCACAACATAATGGTGTAGCCGAGAGGATGAACCGGACCATTGTGGAGAAAGTTAGATGCATGATCAGTATGGCTAAATTACCAAAGCCATTCGGGGAGAAGCTGTTCTAGCGGCGTGCTACCTGATCAACAGATCACCTTCAGTACCATTGAACTTTAATGTTCCGGAGAATATTTGGTCACGAAAGAAGGTGTCATATTCTCATCTGAGAGTATTCGGGTGCAAGGCATTTGCACATGTATCCAAAGAGCAAAGACAGAAGCTAGATGT
>CM049933.1:5179816-5349816 GCA_027405835.1 Asclepias syriaca
GAAACTATATATATAATTAAAACACATACTTCTTAAAATAAGTTATAATTAAAATACGTTCAAAATTTCAAACATATTTTTTGAAAGAGATCTAATTCAAATAAGTTATAATTAAAATATGTTCAAAATTTTGAATTTACTTCTAGAAAGATATAGACAATTATTGGAGTATATAGACAATCATGAATTTAATAAATAGGAATTAAAAATGTTAGTAGTGGATTTGATAGCCATTATGGGTTAGACACACAATATATATATATATTATATATATATATATATATATATATATATATATATATGAACAAACTCTATATGAGACGCCATTTCACTTATAGCTAAAATTTAAAACCCTATTCAAAGAAGAAATTAAAGACATACAATACTTATATTCATATACATACATACATACATACATATATATATATATATAAGAAGTGCAGTCATTGTGTTTGACGAATTTATTTTTATTGCGTTTTGATAAGACTTGTAATGTAAATTCAATGTCTTGTCTTATCTTTTTAATCTCTCTCTCTCTCTCTCTAAAAAGAGAGAGAGAAAGAGAGCTTGGCAGATTGAAATACATTCTCTTTTTCTAATAACGAGTCATTATCAAATCCAGAGGTTTAGAAAAGAATAGGGGAAAGTGTAATAAGAATATCAAAGCCGATTTGGCTTATTACCGCTTTCAGGCTAAGAGATATCTTTCACTGTTGAACAAAAAATTTTGATGCATTAAAATATATTCAACTTAATCAAAATTCCCTAAAAATAATAATAATATTTTTTTTAAAAAGCAACATATATATAAAATTTTTTTGGTGCAAAGTTGACTTTATCACTTTGCTTTATCCTGTTATTTGTCATTATTCATACGTTATTTTTGAGGGGTAGAGAGAGAGAGGATGTAAAAAGTTATTGCAACAAATGACTAAAACAAAATTATCACACAAATGCAAAGAAGATTCTTTCATTTATCTTTTTTAGCTTTAATGAATGAATAAACAGTAGTTGTTTTGTAAAAGGAGAGGGAATTTTTAAAAAAAAAAGTAGAAAAGTTGGCCCAAAAACAAACTTTGTAAAAAGTCTAGATTTAGTGTCTTGACTGTTATAAAATTAATTATATATAATGTATAATATATATTAATGTATATATATAAATGGAAAGAGAGAGTTGAGAGAACACTCTCGGGATAGGGAGAAGGGAAAAGAAGAGGAGGAAAGAAGCTCTCGGGTTTTGGGAGAATTGAAGATGAAAATAGAAAAACAATTTTAGTATTTCTTTCTTTTTTTCTCTTCTTTCATGGAAATGGACATACATATTTATACAAAATTAAGGCACCCCTATTTTGACTTCCTTTGTTGAATCATAAATCAATTCCACAGCAGCAATTGTTGATTTCAACTCTACAGCAGCAATAGTTGAAGTTGGATTTATAACACTCCCCCTTGGATGTCCATTACATAAAGAATAGGCCTCGTTAAAACCTTACTAGATAAAAACCCAGTGGGAAAAAAATCTAGTGAAGGAAAAAGAGTACACTATTCTTCATGTGTAGATTTCTCCCCCTGATGAGATGATCTCTCGAAATCTTTAAATCGACGCAAACCAATTTTATATCTCAATTTTTCAAAGGTTGCTGTCGGAAGAGCTTTAGTGAATATATCTGCAAGATGATACACGTGATCGAATTTGAAGCACATCAATTTCACCATTCTTTTGAAGTTCATGAGTAAAGAAGAATTTAGGTGAAATGTGTTTCGTCCTATCTCCCTTAATGTATCCTCCTTTTAATTGAGCTATACAAGCTGCATTATCTTCATATAGAGGAGTTGGAATCTCTCTTCTGGAGGATAAACCACAACTCTCTCTAATATAATGTATCATTGACCTCAACCATACACACTCTCGACTTGCTTCATGAATGGCTATTATCTCAGCATGATTAGAAGAAGTTGTTGTTAATGTTTGCTTCGTGGAGCGCCATGATATAGCGGTATTACCATATGTAAATAAATAGTCATTTTGAGAACGTGCCTTATGCGGATCCGAAAGATAACCCGCATCTGCATATCCAATCAGTTCTGGATTATTTACATTTGAATAAAATAATCCGAGGTTAGTTGTCCCTTGGAGGTATCTAAGGACGTGTTTAATACCATTCCAATGTCGTTGTGTTGGTGAAGAACTAAATCTTGCTAATAGATTTATAGCAAATGCTATATCCGGTCTAGTATTATTTGCAAGATACATCAGTGCACCAATAGCACTTAAATATGGTACTTCAGGACCAAGTAGTTTTTCACCATTTTCTCGAGGTCTAAATATGTCTTTATTTATATCTAGACCTCACGACCATTGGAATACTCAATGGATATGCTTTATCCATGAAAAATCTTTTTAACACTTTTGATGTATATGTTGACTGATGAACAAAAATTCCATCATTCATATGTTCAATTTGAAGTCCGAGACAAAACTTAGTTTTTCCAAAGTCTTTGACTTCAAATTCTCGTTTCAAACAATCTATAGCTTCTCGAAGCTCTTCTGGAGTTCCTATTAGATTGATATCGTCAACATATATAGCAAGAATCACAAAACCAAAATCTGTTTTCTTAATAAAAACACATGGACAGATTTGGTCATTTTTATATCCTGAATTCAACAAGAATTCACTAAGGCGATTGTACCACATGCGTCCAGACTGTTTAAGCCCATATAATGATTTCTGTAATTTGATAGAATAATTTTCATGAGGGCCTTTAGAAGCCTTTGGTAATTTGAATCCTTCAGGGATTTTCATATAAATTTCATTTTCGAGGCTTCCATAAAGATAAGCTGTAATAACATCCATTAGACGCATGTCCACCTTTTCATGAACTGCCATACTTATTAGATATCGGAGTGTATAGCATCAATAACGGGTGAATAAGTTTGATCATAATCAATTCCTGGCTTTTGCGAAAAGCCTTGTGCGACGAGTCGTGCTTTATATTTTACGACTTCATTATTCTCATTTCGTTTTCGCACAAACACCCATTTATAGCCAACAGGTTTTACATCCTTTGGCGTTTGGACTACAGGTCCAAAAACTTCTCGCTTCGCAAGCGAATTTAACTCCGTTGAATCGCATCTTTCCATTGAGGCCAATCAATTCTATGCCGACATTCTTCAACTGATAAAGGATCTAAATCCTCATTATCCTTGAAAATATCAAGGGCTACGTTGTATGCAAAAGCATTATCAATAACAACGTTTTTTCGATCCCAACTTTGATTTGAACTGGTAATTAAGATTGATTTCAGAATTCTCTCATCATTTTAGTTGGAATCTTTTCATCAGTTCTCCCTTGGTTTTCCTTTTCTGTTTCATCATCATATGATCTTCTGGATCATTTGTTCCTCTTTTCTTTCGAGGATTTTTATTTTTGGAACCAAGGGGTCGGCCACGCTTCTGACGTGTTTTTGATTCGATAGCTATAGGATTAATTTCTGTCCTTCAGGAACTTCTATCCGTATAGGAGCATCTATAGCTGGAAGATGCGATTTAGTGACTCTGCTGAGTCAGCAAAAGAATCTGGCAGTTGATTTGCAATTTGTTGCAAATGTATAATCTTTTGAACTTCAAGTTCACTTATATTTGTGCGTGGATCTAAATGATTCAAAGATGTTTCCACGCAAGTTCAATTTTATGCCATTTATTCTCTCCCCCTAATTTGGGAAACAAATTTTCATCAAAATGGCAATCAGCAAATCTTGCTGTAAATACATCCCCGTCAAAGGTTCAAGATACCTTATAATGGACGGGGAGTCAACCCAACATATATCCCCAATCTTCTTTGCGGACCCATTTTTGTCCGTTGGGGTGGTTCAATTGGAACATATACAGCACACCCAAAACTCAAATAAGAAATATTTGGCTCTGAACCAAAAGCCAATGTATGGGAGAAAATTTATGATAATCGATGGCCTTAAACGCACAAGTGCTGCAGCATGCAAAATTGCATGTCCCCAGGCTGCTGTAGGGAGATTTGTTTTCATCAATAATGGTCTAGCAATTAATTGCAGCCTTTTAATAAATGATTCAGCTAGACCATTCTGTGTGTGAACATGAGCTACAGGATGTTCAACACTTATTCCAATCGACATACAATAAGAATCAAATGCATGCGAAGTAAATTCACCAGCATTGTCTAGACGGATTCGTTTAATAGGATAATCAGGAAACTGCGCTCTTAAGCGAATTATTTGGGCAAGTAATCTCATCAGGGGGAGAAATCTACACATGAAGAATAGTATACTCTTTTTCCTTCACTAGATTTTTTTCCCACTGGGTTTTTATCTAGTAAGGTTTTAACGAGGCCTATTCTTTATGTAATGGACATCCAAGGGGGAGTGTTATAAATCCAACTTCAACTATTGCTGCTGTGGAGTTGAAATCAACAATTGCTGCTGTGGAATTGATTTATGATTCAACAAAGGAAGTCAAAATAGGGGTGCCTTAATTTTGTATAAATATGTATGTCCATTTCCATGAAAGAAGAAGAAACAAAAGAAAGAGATACTAAAATTGTTTTTCTATTTTCATCTTCAATTCTCCCAAAACCCGAGAGCTTCTTTCCTCCTCTTCTTTTCCCTTCTCCCTATCCCGAGAGCTTTCTCTCAACTCTCTCTTTCATTTATATATATACATTAATATATATTATACATTCTATATATTTAATTTTATAACATTGACATTATTGATATACATTATTTAGTATTATGTTACATTGTATTTAAATTTTAAAATATATTTAAAAAATGATTAACAATTAAACACTCAAGTAGAAAATACAAAACTTTAAAGAAAATGATTATCCAAATATAGTCTTAATAATGCAAATGAAAGAAAACTCAAGTAGAATGCTGTATCAGAGAAGCACTTGCTGGATAAGATGAACTAAAAAGCTTCAAATGTTTAATATTTTCATACACTATAATACAAGATCAAAAACCAAAAGCCTGTTGAACTATGAGTCAAACACTACTAACTACTTTGTAGACAATAACATTTCACAAAATCCCCCATACTATATATTATTGTCAACTAAGGAGTTAAAGATACTTTATTATTATTATTATTACTAAATTAGAACCCAAAAATAATCATAACTAGATTTTGCTAATCAGCCATGTAAGCCAACAATTGACAAGAAGTTTGATTCCAAATAAATAGGGTATCATATTCAAAACTTGTTCTACCAATTTCAAAGGCAAAGTTCTCAAGTTACATACCAAAGCAAAAAAGTCCACAAGACAATAGACTACAATTGCAACCAAAAAGAATAGTGTTTTTAAAAGATGGATGAGTTAGTGATAATGACATTCAGATGAATGTTTACCCCAGTAAGTGCTGCATCCAAACAATATTCTACACACCAATAATCCACTTTGATCTTTTGCTTGCATTTCTATATTAGGCATATAAAGGTGCTCCTAAGTGGAATCTTTTTAGCTAGTTGGAGGACTGCCTCTGCTAAAAAGGAATATCAAGACTAGAAAAAAACCCAATGTGGATGCATTATGATACCCAATTTCAAGAGGATAATTATTTTTTGGTTGAGATTAATGATGATTTCCATCATCTTTATTTATTCTTTTTTTCCCCCTTCAGAATGTATTTTGCTAAAATTAGGGTATAGATGCAGAGAGAGAAAAGTAAAGACATGTTTTGATTGTACAACTAATTCAACAAATAAAAAGTAATACACACACATGCAAGGTTAATATAAAAACTCTTCCCTTTGTTTGTTTCCATTTAACTATATAGTTGCCTTCAAAGTTGGAGAATGGCAACATATGGAACCCATGTGATGAGTTATTCAAATCTTTTATCTTTTCTTCTTTCCAACTTCTTAACTATAAAGTCGATAGTTTGTCATGTTTTTCTATCTTAGTTAAGGTTAAACATTCACGAATCTCAAACTCTTCTTTTTTTACTTTTTCCTAAAACAAAAGAAAACAGTACATGTAAAACTAAAAATCTATTCCAGCAATAACACTTTTACCACTAAAATACACATAAGCAAAAATTGTCTAGACAGAAAGCCAACTTGAACAAGAAGAACTATATGACATTTGCTTATATATATACATATACACACACTATGAAGTGGACAATTAAAATGCAGTCAGGTTTCTACTGTGCTCCATTATTATTATTTTTTTCTCTTTTGTCAACATTTTATGGTCTAGATTCCTTATAGGTTCCAAATAAAAGTATTAAAATAATATTTCAAGAGGCATCCAGTTGATCCCTTTCAGATACTTTGGAGATTTTGCCCTACTTTTGGGTAATTTAATGCACATATTCTATAAAGTAGAACCTGAAAACCTGTAAAGCTGGTAAAGAATCACAAAATATTGAAAATATGGGTCAAGTATTATTTTTTATGATGAAAATGCATGCAGCAGCTCTTATTCTTTAGTTTATCTTTATTATCTGTTTCATCAAGGTTTTGCCTGCCATAATTATCATTGTTATCTACAACTTGCATTAATAACGCTTAAGTTGACCAAATATATTCTCCTTTGAACTTCACATAGCATTTATTGCCAGATAAAAAGTGACCACTTGGAAATATATCCATATTCCTCCAGATATCAATTATATTAAGCCACAGCTAAAGGCTCTTTTGGTTTAAAATGAGGGAAAAACAAAAGAAAAGATTTTGCAATATCAGGTCCTTCATGATAAAATCCTCAATTTAACCTGTAAGTAAGATAATATTGTGACTTGAAACTGATATTTTGCAACACAATGGCTGTCGTGACCAGCTCCACAAGCCCATGATACGACAATAAATTTAACAACACTCACTGTCAATTGTTGTTAAAAAAGATGTTTCGAGATGACAATGGGTATCATGCCATCTTATATTTCCTTGCATACTTTAGGATCAAGGTATCACAATGACAGATGAATTTAAGGATTGATGACACCTAATTTTAGGATATCATGAAAATAGTACCCAGAGATAAGCATTTCAACAAAAAGTGAACTAAAGATGGAAGAGAAAGAACTTGAAGTCAAAACTAATAGAAATGTTTAAACAAGCAGATCTCAACAGTCTATGTTCCTAGTTTGACTTGGGTGCTAGAACTGAATTCAAGATATACACTTTTATTTCCTGATATAATGGGAAAACTGGGATTTTATGGCGAATTTGTTACCTATTCTCCAGGGTGCAAGTAAGCCTTCAGTTGAATGTAAATCCAACTCTCTCCAATATGATACTTCTTCAACTATTTTCATTTGAAGATGTCCAAGTCATTCTACTTCAGAATTTTATTGGCTGAAAAGAGATAAAAGTATACATGAACAAATACACATGTATTCATCAGCTGAGCTGGCTCAGGAAGAAGTCAAAGCGCTTCAAATTACCTGCACGACTTCCTGACATGGCCAAATGCAATTAGAATTATCAAGCATTCAGCTCACTAACAGTCATACCTCTGGTCATTGTTCAGCAAGTATATGTGATATGCTAAAGTCATTTTCTGCCAAACATCCTTGCACAACCCTGGTTTCTTCAGTTTTTTTTTGCATTAAGTGGCCAACATTCCAAGGGAAAAAAAAGGTAGCAAAACTGAGCTAAAGAGTTGTTTATCTAACTCAAACAGCACTTGTCATCAGTTCCTTTCTTTTTCTGGTGCTTGTCTCAGACTTAGCACTGCCATGTTGTCTCCTGACATCATTTCTAGAACTTTGCGTGTCCATGATGGGGAACTCAGTGTTACTTAAACTAAATAAATCCTCACTTTTAGAGTCTTCAGATGATTCTGTACCCAAGAGGATGCGTTTAAGCTGAGACTTTTGACATATAATTCTCCCCTTGTTCCACCCAGGATAACAGAAAGATGATGAAACATTATCCCTCAGCAAAGGATAAACAACTTTTGCAACAGGGAAATCGCGTTTTATTGAGCTCTTTTCCATGTGTCCTCGTCTGGGAAATAAAAAGAACAGAGTCATCAAACACACAAAACTATAGACCAGAAAATAAAATTCAGCTTTCATCTTCTTGGAGAGGATTAGAGCTGAGTATTAAGTTAATTAACCAAGCTAGCTAGAGCTATAGTGCAGAATATATACACACACATTAAATAACGCTAAAATTCAACTTGGCATTCAACGAGCTTAAGTCATAAATGAGAACTGAGCCAAATTAGATTGATTCAAGCTTCTTAGTTTACCAGCTGGAACTCTTCAAGGACAAATTTAGTTAAGACAAAGGTCAAGTAGCTTGATTCAGTGAAGAATTTGATTGCCATTGGCTGGTTTGCATCCCTAGACTGTAATTGCATAAAATGGAAACCTAGCGTGTATTTACCGCCAAAATAAGGGGGAATAAAGAAAAAAGAACCTACATCACCACAACAGTTGCCAATTGAGGAAGATCTTCCCCGCTATCAAGTAGCTCCTGCATTTTGTTTAGCCAGACAGATACTGCAGTACATGCACCACCAGGCCACATCCTAAAATTGTGAAAGTTTGAACAAGCATTATACTAAGTACATAACTTATAAGGCCTTTTACCTTAAATCATCCTGACTGCAAATTAGAGGTAAGGGAAAAGTATCATGTACCTGTGGACATCCACAGACCATATAAGTTTTTTCATGCGAAATAGCTCTGGAAACAGACCCCTCTTTGTTGCTTCATCCAGAACTCTTGCAGCCCTCTTTTTCTGACCTAGGCACCAAAGTGCTTCTAGCAATGCATTGTAGAACCTCATCCCCAGACCACAACCTTCAGACTTAAGTTTGTCAAAGATATACTCTACCATCTGCCAGTTACTTTCATCATCAAAATCCCCTTTAATCATCTGGCCAATGACTTGATGAATATTGGATTCCTTGATTTTCAACATTTCACCCAGCAATTCACAGCTTTTGTCCAACCTAGACAAAAGAAATCCCACAATGACATCACACACTGTTCCATAAAAATCTTTGGCAGCATCTGTTGACTGCCAAAGATAGAGATTTAAACCTTAAAGACAAATGTACATATGTGTAGATATGTATAATCAATAGGCACAGTTTTTTTGCTCTTTTCCCATTATACATCTAACAGCACACTTGTTCCAGTTTTGTGTCTTCTTAAAGAGCTAGAAAATGAGGAAGCTACAATGGATTCATATAAGCAAATAAAGCACAAATTTCAGATATTCAAAATATGGAGAGTGAATATCATAACAGCATTTAGATGTCACTACTGAGGATTCTAGAATAAGGATATATTAAAATAAAATACAAAGAAGAAAGAAGATGTACTTTCGAAAATTTAAGTTCAGTACAGTTCACAAAATTAAGCAACAACATATAATTTTAGACTTATTCATAGATATCCCTGATGATTAGGTGTAAAACTGATAGAGTTTATTCACCAAATGCAAATGCAAAACACATCCACAAGTCTTTGTATGGCCACAAAATCATTATAAAAAGAAGCAATCCTTTTTCAACAATTTTGCATGGAATATGTATATGGTTAATGGCAAAGAAAGTGAATTCAGTTACATATGAACATGTAATCTGTTAAAAATGCATGGAAAATGCTTAGAATTGCAGCACTTCCTATTACGTAAGCTTCAATTGTTGAATGAGCCATCTACAGCAACAGAAAATGAAGCATTGTACCACAACAGAAGAGTTATAGAACATAAGATGTGGAACAGCTAGGTTAAGTTTATGACAAAAAAGGGATGAAATTCAAAAGATCCTAATCGGACATCTCAGAGTGGTCATCTTCAAAAAATTAATGTCCAGTGAAATTAATTACCTAGAACTTACATTTCTGATTAGACAGTAATATGCAAGATCTAATGACTATTTCAGATAATGGCAGAAGCCAACCTTTTTCAGGCCATCTATAACAGACTATATAGATCCTTTTATCCTTCGATGTGCCAATAAACTAGCTGTTACAAAAATGCTCCAGACATATGATGGTTTTCAACTTAGAAGAAATATACATCTCAAACTAATTTGAGTGTCTTATAAATGTGAAAAATAAATGGTGGAGAAGGCACTTACTAACAACTAACATCCAATTATAAAAGAACCATCTGACATAGCAGAAAAACTAGTACTCGTATGCATATAAGAAACAGATTTTCAGTGAGGAATCGTAAAACCTTACCTGTCACTTCTACCATAAACAGCCAACATCATACAGTAACACATGATGCTTGGTAGTATACCTAACTCCTTAATTTCTTGAAATTGCTGCTCGCTCTCATCCACAAGACCAGCAAAGCAATAAACACTCAAAACTGCCTCAAGGGTACGCTCATCAGGATCGCATCTTGTCTTTTCCATTTCAACATAAGCCTTCATTGCTTCTTCAAACTGGCCTCCTTGTCTGTATCCTTCAATGATCCCATTAAATGAATCGTTGTTACATGATATACCCAACTCAGCCATTCTACTTAATGTTGTCTCAATCTCCTTGTAGAGACCTCCTTTAGCAAAGGCATGAATCAAAGAATTATAGGTCTCAATAGTAGGTACACTTCCCAACTCATTCATTGTATTAAAGGCTACAAGACCCTCCTCATACAGTGAAGCCTGTCCATAAGCTTCAATAACCCCGGTATAGACCTTGGAACTGGGCACCAACCCTTTTTCATTCATATGAAGCAGAATCTGCTTTGCATCCTCATGAAGCCCTCCCTTCCCACAAGCATAAATCAATCCTTCATAAGTCTCCATGTTTGGCTCCACATTCTCCTCTATCATGTCATGAAACAAAGTCACCACCTCCTTGAAATACCCACCTTCTCCAAAAACCTGTATAAGTATATTATATGTAGCTGAATCAGGCTCAGTATCGCTCACCTTCATCTCAAGAAACAGATTCCTAACTTCATCATACCTACCATGAGTTCCATACAAGTTCAACAATATACTATACGTTGCAGCATTGGGCATGCACCCTGCTGCCTGCATTTGCTTAAAGACATCCATTGCCTCTTTTATAGACCCTGAATCTGCATATGCCTCCAGTAGCACGTTATAACTTGTAATCTCGGGCAAATTCCCTGCTTCCTCCATTTCTCTTAACAACTCTGACACCTTCTCCAATCTCCCCAATTTTCCAAATGTCTCAACTAAATAACTATAAGTATTTATATCTGGTAAAATCCCAGCTTCATTCATCGTCCTAAACACCATTTCTGCCTCATCTCCTAATTTCCTCTTTGAGCAGGCACTTAGCAGAGTATTATAAGTAACCAAGTCAGGCAGAATACCTTCGTGCCTCATTTCGGCAAATAAACTCAGTAGCCCTTCCCAATCATAACCACCGCGAGCACAAGCATTGATAACAGTATTATAAGTCAAAATACTCGGAACAATTCGCTCTTGCTTCATTCTCTCAAGTAATTGCAAAGACATTTCATACTGACCATTCCGGCCAAAGGCATTAATAATTGAAGTGTAGGACAAAACCGTTTTCTGAACATTATGTTGCGGCATCTCTTCGAATATCTCAGAGGCTTTCTCCAAAAGCCCTTCCCGGCCCAGTATTCCAATAATCAAAGTATAAATATGTTCATTAGGCTTACACCACACCTGCCGCTGCATGTACTTAAATAAACGGAGAGAGCGTTGCCAGTCCCCACGACTGGCAAACTCCTTGAAAACAAGAGAAAAATCGGAAAGGGAGAGCTTGTTCCTGAAAGAATCGAGGCAGCGAGCAATACTACCGCGAGGAGGTAGACTAGATAGCTTGTTGATTAGGGTTTCAACATCATAACTGTACTTACCTTTCTCAACAGTAACTGATGGAGTACCAAGAATAACTTCCTTGGGTTTCGCTCGCACGGCAACGGTTGTGAACCGGAGTAGACGCCGGTGGAAGGTGGTGAAGTGGAGATTGTTGTAATGGAGTTTGGCGGGAAAAAGAAAGTTAGAGTGAGATTGAGAGTAAGGATGACGATTAGAGGCGTGGCTGGGAATTGGGGATAAAGAAAGGGCCGCCATTTTTAGTCACTGAAGCATTGGTTCGAGCAGGGTATTGAATTCTGGTTTCGATGGGTTTAAGCTTTGGGAGATGCCGAGCTTTGAAGAAGGAGAAGAAAGGAGACGAAGGAGAAGGACACGTGGAGTTCAAAAATTTGTGGATAAAACTAACGTTTAAAAACTGAGCGATAATTCTCTTTTAGGAAAAAAAGAGAATTAACTCTTTTTTCTCTAAAAACTTTCAAAAAAAAAGGAAAAAAAAACTATTTAACAAATTCAAATAAAATAAAATTATTTAAAAGGCAATATATATATATATATATAATATCAAAAAAAATTTGCTTTTTTAATTATTTCTAAACAAAAGATACATTTTAACATTTTATTACAATAATTGGTACATCTTGTTTATAGAATATTTTCTTCTTCCTTCATGGTAGAGTTTAGGCACAATTAAGGGTTCTTGAATTTCAGGGACATTATCTTCTCCAATCTTTGGTTCATGAACATTAAGAGGTTTCAAGAAATCAACAACCTCATGCTTTATCAACATCTGAAACTCTGGCAGCCTAAATTCCAGATTTCTTTCCCACAAAAACACAACACTCCACAGAGAGAAAAGCCTTCATGCTAAGCCTCATAAATGGATTTTTTTTTCCTTTTTAAAATTTTTCATGGTGCAAAAAGTCATTCAGAACCACATTCTTGAGTTATCCCATCAATCTGCCCTTCAGTTAGAGTTCTCATACCTCTCTGCAAGTCTTCTAGGTCCCTCATGGCAACCTTTTGCACCAATTCTTTTCCTTCTTTAGTTTACCCAATGCACATTCCTTCTTCAAAACCCCCAATCAACTTCAATCCCTCCCTGCATCATTGTGAAATTGAGCTGCCATCTCCAAATATAAGGACAAGTGCCTACAAAGAAAAGAATAAGATACAAGGGGTCTTAATGTTTCCAGCCTCATCATCACAAACCAAAAGTGGCAATCTTAACATTCTATCAAAAGCATCACAAGAAATGAGAAGTTCTACACACCTACACTTTCCCAAAGTAAAAATTGAGCAACAACAAATATCCTTGCTAGCTATGGACAAACATGCTTTTACCATATGGAACATAATGATGAAGAAAGTGCTCAGCCATCTCCGGACAACTAATATGATCCAAAAACATACATTCTAAGTTCTAACTAAAGTGGAACAAAATGAATCCACCTATCAAACACCTTTTGCCCATACAGCCTCAGGTTCATCCCATTGAGTCACCTTCAATCATTTTTCCTTTCATCTTCCTAGTTTTGTTTTCCTCCCCCCACTCAAAAATTAAAACCCTCTTTTGTGCACTCCAGTTATCAATCACCTCCACACCCCTATCCACCTTCTTCTGAGATTTCACTGCAGCTCCTACAAAACTAGCCCACTCCAGTGCATCACCTTATTTTCAAACAAAATCTTGAGCAAAATATCAATACACATTCAAGTTTAATGCTTACATATCCTGAACTGAATGACTAGATATTGATCTGCAAATGAGAAATACCTTGTTCATTTAAACAAAAAGGATGGGAAGGAAACAAAACAAAACAAAGACCAACCCACCTTGGCATAACACATTAAAGCCAATAAGAGAATACAGACCATGCACCCCCTAATTCCAAATCATGTGATGATGCATGCACGTGATTGACCTAAACCTAAAACAAAAGAATTTCTATTTTTTACCTCATATTTTTTCCTAAAAGACCAAAAAGTTACTGCATGGGGCATTCTTGCAACATGTAAGACAAAACATCTCCGCAACAAAACCTCCACTCATCATCAATTATCAGTATAACATAAGAAAGCTATGACAGTGTTCTTATAACCAGAACCATATCAGAGAAGCACTTTTTTGTGCACAGAAAATAATTCAGATAACACGGATCACATAGGAGCTAATTAAGCCACACCACTCTTTGATGCTCTTAATTTCTTAAAGATGTCAGGACTAGACATGAAACCATCCTGTCTAGACCTGCTGAATAGAACTAGTCATCTGGTATCTAAATACTGAATGATTATTCTAAAACCTATTTATAGATGAAAGTAATTGAAATATGCTTAACCATAATTTTGAGACGTAAGTGGATGATGATGAAGGAAATGGAATTTTTCAAGGACAAAAATGTTACTTCTGTTCTGCATTTAATTTCATTATAGCTTTATACCATGTGGAAAGATATTCACAGCAGTAGTTTGTATGAGATTAGCCGGAATTGTGGATAATGTGACCAAACACTGCTGTTAGGCCAATCAATCCAGAAACATGGCAACTTGGTCTCTTAGGCTGGTCTTCTTCTTCATTGTAACTATGGCTGTAGTTTGTTCTTGCCCAAGTCCAGCACCCATGTCCTGCTTCTGCCTTTTCATCTCAAAGTTGATGGTATCCATCTCATTATTTAAATCAACTTTCCTCTTCCCTTTTTCTTTGGCTTTCTTGAGCGAAGGACCCAAAAGCAAATCCAACATACCTTGAGTGGGATCTCCAGACATAATGAGATTACAATCAGAACCTTCACTTGTCACATACACATTCCTCGTTGTAGCATCAGAAGAGCTAATAATTTCTTCTGTTTCAGACTCTCTCTTGTTTTCTTGGACATCAATGGAGTTTCCTGCCTCAACAATAGTATCTCCAAATTCAGCTCCTTTCATTAACTCTGCCTTTTTAGTACCAATATTATCCCCCTGGACACACTGCAAACAAACACATTAACCCATAAAATCTATGTTTTTCCTCTAACGTTTCAGGCAAATTGACAGCAGGAAAGGATCAATACCAAAGCCTTTTTTTTTCCCCAAAATTTTCAAATCTCAAAGGACAGGAAAGCTTAAGAAAACTAACCTCTTTTGCAAAGATCATCATATCTTCCACAGTCAAAAAGTCCTCATCATCTCCATTCTCCAAGCAACATCCGGTAACCCCATCCTCGATGCTCTGAGAATATCTATTGGCCCCATCTTTTCGATTTTTCCTTTTCTTTTTGGGGGTTTCTACAGTATCCAAATTAATTTTCCTTTTCTTTCCCTTTCTACCTCTGGATTTCACCACTACAGCCGAGGCCTCTTCGTTTTCCTGTTCCAACTCTAATCCATCAGAAAATTCGTTCCTTTTTTCCTGCACTGCTGCTACTTTCAGTTTCGGCCTTCTTCCACCCCGATTCTTGACTTTTTGCCCTTGTTCACTGAATTCGCAACCATCATCCACATTACGATTACCGTTATCATTTCTCGAATCGCCAACCGTCCCTTTCTCAACGGAGGCGACACCCAACATCCATGGTGGCAGGAGCCTCTTCGTAACATCATTTGAAACAATTCCATCCATTTATCTCTGTTAAATTTCCCTTTCTCCGTCTAATTTTCTACATCCCAATTCCCTGTTGCCCCAACTTCTTAATAACTATCATTAATAACTCAAGAGTAAGAAATTATCAACAAAAGAAATCCTCAAGAACCCAACAGAAAATATCAGATCAATTAGAAGTCGAAAGACGAGCAGAAGAGTTTCGTTTTGGACTCACAGGGTAGAAACCATATTCGAAAATGCGTTCTTTCCGGTTCCCATGTTCTATACCTCCTGTAATATATTTCCTTTCCACAGAGCTTCTCGTTCATATTTTAATTAAACAAATATTTATTTCTTTCTCATACATTATATTCACAATAAAAAATTTATTGTAGCTTTTAAAAAAAAATTATCATTTTATTTGTATAGTCACTAATATAATTAATTTGTTTTTCTTTTCGAAAACAAAAATTTCATCAAATGGACAAAAACTATGCAGATAAATAAGAACATTCAAAATGTAGTGGTAATGCCACATATATATATATATATATTCTTTAAATGTAAGAAAAATGTGAAACTCATATATATATATATAATATATATATATATTATATATTCTTAAAATGTAAGAAAAATATGAAACTCCTGCAAATGGTGGTGAAGGTCAACCATAGTAATAAACAGCTTCTAATTATGATGAAGTAGGCTCTCTCTGAATAACAGAGGAACACAGTTTTCCCATTCTATCATCCCCTTCTTACCCAGTGTACATGCTGACCTTTTTCTACTACCTGAAATTGCTAGCCCCATAAAATGTACTCATCTAAAAGTGGTAAAACTATATGATTACAACAAAATACATTATTCATTCTCGCCCTGAATAGGAATCAGGCACGAGATAGCCAGCAAATCATTGAAGATTACATTGCCAGATATAAGTTTGGTGCACCTGCATACCTCGTGTTTAGTGAATCAGGTAAAGTTGAGAGTAAATGCAGCATCTGGGATAGAGAGCTTCACAGTTAGCCTCCCTCGCATTGAAAATTAGGAGAGACAGTAAACCAAGAGATCCAGATCTTCTGATTGGTGATGTTACAGAAAACGGAAAAAAAAAAGAACTGATTCATGATTAGCGGAATATTTCTGGAAATGACCACATGATGAACCTGGCAAATAAGTCTGATTCCAGGAACTCTATATGAGCAGCCCTTCCAAGTATAGTATTCAAGTTCCGCCCTTGCAATGAGGTGTCAAAGTTAACATCACATCGCATAAATACTCTCTGCTCAAGGGATGGGGCACGAATCTGATCCAAGCACTCATTAAGCATCTCCAGAAAAACTTTTGCCTTCTTTGAAGTGTCACCTGAAGATGCTTGGCACATTTCAATGCGAGCAGAATGATACGGTACGTAACCATCCTGAGACAAGGACAATCACCCAATGGCATCAATATTCAAGGATAAAACATGCAAAAACAACCCAGTGATCTAGCTTAATTATACAGGATTCAAAACATGACCTTGACAATGTAATGTCAGAACCCTATATGTTCGAAGTATTATATCACAAAAAGTGATTAATGGTCCTTATATCATTCGGCAAAAGAAAAAGAGATTAATATTTTCATCAACCAAACCCCATGGTGACCTAAATAAAAATGGTGCCTGCAGATGGACATGATGAACTAGCACATTACATCTCAAATCAGATGCCATGTCATCTTATTTTAGCACACATGAAAAACATTTCCAGTTAAGTTAAAGTGCAGTACATGGTATACCTGCCTAATGCTAACAATTAAAGATTGAGACCACATATTCTAATTTGCATGTATCTTGAAAATAAACCAAAAACCAAAGGTGAGAAACATGCATTCTTCACCAGAAAACATCTAAACACAGTCTGTTGTGCTTCTATACTGACATAGTTTTGAACTAAGAGCAGTACATATTTTTAAAACTAGGAAATAGAAAATAAGCAAGGATGGAATGAAATACCTGAGGGGATGAAAGCAGGATAATGTTCCTGAAATGTTCCAATGTCTTTTCCTGAAATAAGAGAAATTAAGATGATCATCTACAACCCATGGCAAAGACCAAAGGAATAGCTGTATCTTTCATACATGTCATCATAAAAGGTGCAAGGAGAGAGGAGAAGTTGCGAAGGAAATTAACCATTCGATTACTACCTTGCAGAGTTTGTATATGTAAGTATTTTGTATATCCGGATCATCAGTGAACGTAAGTTGACGAATGCACTGTGAGCCCCTGATCGTCTTAAACAGCCACAAGCCAGAATTTAAGAGCGTGTTTGAACTGTACAGATAACCAAGATGTGGACCAGACACAGAAACATAGGTGTACAGGTATCTAAGGTATGGTTCCATAATAGCCTCTGCAAAATTGAAGAAAAAAAATCAGTAAATCACGAAGTTGATCAGGAAACCTTACAAGCTAAATGACAGAAACCTGTTAATGCAGCTCGCAAAATTATGTTCCCAATGGAATGCCCAACAAAGCTTAGCTTGATACTTCTTAGGGTTCCAGATCTTGAGACTTTATCCATTTTCTTTTTTACAAAAGACACTACCTCTTTTGCTAGTCTTTCTCCCATTTCTCTAAAATCACCAGAAGTCTTCTCTTCATTAACCTCTGACATCAAACATTCAACCTTAGGATCAATCAAAAGCCACTCATTCCGAACTTGCCGCAGGTCCAGATGATGTCCCTACAAATCTTATGCAAGTCTAATTAAAGTAATCATTTAGAGGTAAAAACAAGCTGCCAAAGATAATTAATGAAACTCCACATTATCAAATATTTCTTCCCAGAATTATTTTACTCCTTTAAATGCATGTTGGTATGGCAATATAAATGAAAAAGCAAAATGTACAATGACCAAAAATGTCAAGAAGCCAAGAATAAAAAGAATAATACATTCTAAAGGAGCATGTTTGACACCTGAAAGCTTTTGAAAATTGAGACTTTCTTAACTCAGTTACAACTTGTAAATTTAAATTACACAAGAAGACTACATTGCATAAAAAGAAATTAAAAAGAAAAAATTGTATCCTTTTAACTTTAGGGGTGATGCACTCAATGAAATAATGTTTTCCAAGAAATATCTTAAACCTTGATTTTTTTATTTTTCTTTTTTCTGCTTAATCATTTTTATTTTTAAAAAAATCTGTTGAATTTCAATGTTATCTTTTCTTTCACTTCCTTCTATGAAAATTGAAACTCGTGATTTGATCTTTTTCTCATTACCTCAATTTTCAAACCAGTCTACAATTGTTGCAGCCACAAAGCTTAAAATGATATTAGCTAACAAACAGAAGAGTGATCCTCATGTGTTGCACAATTTAAACAAAAATAATGTCAGACAATAACCTCACAAACAGAATCATCATTGATCAAGTAATCAGTAATAGTAGTTTCCTACAGAGAAATAGCACCTCAAACCCAATCAAAACTTTCAAACTGAAGCGCAAAAAAAAGGGAAAAAACAAAAATGCATAAAAATCAACGAATAAAATATCACATGCCTGAAACCCATGGACAAAGACAACAATCTTCAAAACATGGCCATTTTGCTTCCGGCTAGCACCAGATAATAAATCTGTGGAGTTGAATCTAGCTAAAGAAAATGGATTTTCTTTGTACTTTTGGTCTAAACTGGAAAAGAAAGAATTTCCACTAGTTGAACGTAATGGTGAATTCACAGCACGTTCAACAATTATAATAGGGATCCGTGAAGGATCTCCAAATATATGCATATCCTGAATTGAGCGACTATTGATCTGCAAAAGAGGAAGTAGCTTTTAAGACATGAAAATGAAAAGGAAAGGGGAGGGAGAAAAAAAAACCATCCAAATTCATGACCAATCAACCTTCATTTGGGCAATACTTCGTCTACGAAGATCAGCTCGTGTAGCTGCAGTTTGGGAAGGCTGCACAAGGTGCAATAAAGGATCCAAAGTTAACAACTAAACAGAAAATAAGTTTCCAATGATAAACACGAAAGGAATGTAATGGTAGTTTTTACCAGAAACAGCTAAACTACTAAAATATAAACAACCTACTGGTGATCAACACAACACGAGATTTTTTCACCAGAAACAAAGGTATATCCTAGCAGGATGTTTAACAGTCAAAAATCAAATCTTTCAGGAACATTACCTCCTCGGTTAATCTCCGCAGAATAGGTGATCTACCATGCAAACCGTGTACAGAAGAGTCATCAACAGCACTACTTATGTACTGGTGAGGCATCTCAACTTTCATGTAGACCATCCATATTGACCATTCAGTTCCCCGATCAATAGACCATTGCTCTCGAAGAAATTCAAGGATCTTTGTTTTGTGAGTCCTAATATCGAACAAATAAAACAAAAATATTAGTAGCAATCAAAGAACAGAGCAATTGTTGCTGAAAATATTGCTCAAAAATATCAGACTTGAGCACTATTGTAAGATAAGAGAAGATGGAAGACAGAGACATATACTGCAATAAACTATCTTCTGTCTTTTTTTTTTACAGGTATGAGATTTTCACTTGCAATAAGTCTTACACTTCACTACTTCAATCTCAAAAATTCAGAGCAAAGACATGCATAAATATAAATAAAGGATTTACAGAATGAGTTTGCAAACAATTATAGAAAATAGTATATGTTTGTGTAATTTACTAAGACAGGTCAACTGAAATTGGACTATCAGAACAGTTTCCAGTTTCCAGAATGAAGAGTTCCGAGTTTTCCAAAAATATAAGAAAGATGCATTTAGTGCACAAGGTTCACTCATCAAATCAGCCTTGTTATGCAGCCACATCTCTTGGTACAGAAAAGACAGATTCTGCATGTACCACTCATGCCCTTCTTGTGAGGGCTAACATTAGGCTAGCACTACGAGGTCCCATACATGATGTGATGTATAAAAAGGAAAGACAAATCTTTGTGACAGGACTTCATACGTGACAGCTTAAGCAAGTAGTTAAACAGGTGCAATCTAAACCAAGGATCCAGAGTACAGGTTAATGTTGATTAATTTGCTACTCGTAGGAAATAATATACAAATTGGGACAAACTTTAGTTATTATATTAGTTCTAAGTACATAGTAGCTAAAAGCTACTTGCATACAGCTTTTAAGGTTAAAGGATTTCAGAGAAAGAAATCTTGGGCACTTTTATGGTCTTGTCAGCTACTCTTACTATGAAGCAAATAGTACAGTAATCAGGTCAACTGTACAACTCTTTTAGATCAATATTCCAGAGGTTATCCTGGCTGGAACATTGACTTTGTGTATTGTCTATTCTGAGTCCTCTTTTGGATTAGCAATATATATATATATATATACATGCATGTGGTTGTATGTGTTAAATGTAAAACTCATTAGCTGTTGCTCAATTGGTATCTCAGGTGCTTGATAGAATTTGTGAAGAGGTTGTCCGTTGAACATAAATTATATGGTTAAGAAATCAGAGTCATGTCATGAAAAGATAACAAATATTCATATGATAAGATTCTCCACTCCAAAAACTACAATGCAGCAATAACATTGCGGGGGTGAGGGGTAGGGGAGCACAATTTGCTGATATATGTGCATTTGCAGGCACTTCAACTTACTCCTTTTTCAAATTTATGAGCATGCTATTTTTTCAAACATTGTTTCCATCTTGTAGCTAAACAAACAAAGGAAAAATTCGTAGAAGGGGTAGTCAAGGTTGTATTTTGAATTATTATATAAATAAACTTTTTCTTCTGTGGTCTCAAAACTGGATAGTATACTGTGGGACAAATTCAAGATTACAAGGCAAAGAACAGACCTGTGAAAATCCAGAAACACATTCCAAAGGTAGAATGTTTGATTTCCAAGAAAGTGGAATGAATGTAGTAATTCATCCTTGGCCAGGGATAAGAGAAATCCATCACTTCGTAGATTAAGAGTGCCATTAGGTTTCTGTTCAAGAACATAAAAACGGTGAAAACTGACATGCTCACAAAGATGGCTAACAAGATGATAATCATTTTAAAGGCTCAACCAAGAATCTACCTCCAAATGATTATGGTTTCTACTTGATACTTCTGAAACTTCAGTAATAGGTTCCTTGTGATCATTGCTTGTAGTGGTCAAAACCAAACCATGATTGTCAAGTGCAGAAGTAAAATCAGGTAAATCTATAGGTTGATTAATACCCTTGCTCAGATTGTGCAACTCCTTAATAAGTACATCACGAGCATTTAAAAGTGCTTTGAGAAGCATTTTCTGTATGAGGAGCAAGTCAAAAAGAGTTAAAGTTGTGAAGTGCACATGGAAGCTTGTTTGTAAGCAAATAAGAATAAATACATTACAAGACCAGCAAAGAAAAGGGGGTCTCCTTTTCTTTTGGTTAACATAAAGAATAGCACCTACTTATATGCCTTATGGGCGTGCATAAATCCATACAATCAATGAAAGAAATGAAAGGGACAAGCACTATTCAGTTATTACAAAATGGTACAAGAATAAAAATGGGGCACAAGGTGTAAACTCTCTCCACCGCTTAAGCTAGATTATTAGAGTAGAAAATCATTTATTTGAGTCTTAGCTTCACCCCAGTTGATGGTCATAGTCCACAAGTTGGGCCTCTAATTGAGATTTTGTCTTCGGCCCACACATGCTAGAAGTGTGTTAGGTGTATAAATTCAACCACACATGCTAGAAGTTTAACATCACCGGTCAAGATAACAGTTGAGAAGGCTGCATATATTAAGATTTTCTCGAGGAAAATCAGTACTTTCAATAGAACAAGATTTCAATATTGCAAGAACAGGACTTTCTTGTACTAAATAATAGATAAATATTATCATGCCACATTCAAATTTGCTTAAAGATATTTAATTCTTAACTTACCATTTGCATGATATCCTGAGTGTAAGCAAACAAAACAAGATTTTTCATGCACCTAACTCAGTCTCCAATTTAATATCTTTCAGATTATGACTGACTTCAATTGTTTCTTAATTTCATCATAAACTCATATTTTTAGGTGATTTTTTCACCACTACTTAAATGATATGATTTCATTAAAAATTAATATATTATTTGTGATTGTCACCCTATAAGCCTATATAATTTAGTAAATTCTTGGGATAGCTAATCAACAATAGTTTGTCCACCAAGACTACTTGGAAAATCTTTCTAACGAAGGTAAAATTTTCAATGCAAACACATACAGAAAGATACTTAAATTCACACAAAATCAGGAATCTGTCTCAAGACAATCAACTAACACTATCCTTATCGCTCCATGCAGAAATCCGCCAGTACCATGGTAAAGTAAAAGGGCACAAGGAAGTGAGCTTCTGAATGGGCCAACATGAACAGAATTAAGCTGCTGCTAAGAAAAACTAAATTCTAGCAACAACAGGACTATCTTGAGAAACAAATGAACCAAAATCCAATAGAATCCAGAGAAAGACACTTACTTGATTTGACAAAGCACTGGTCTCATCAGCATCTTCTTTATCAATAGGAGAGTCACTGAAAGGTTCATTCAGTTTAAAATCTTTAGTTGCTTGGTTATACAGGAGAGACATCTTAAATGTTGCCCAATTATCAGTTAAAGAAAATGGAATGCAACAAACCTGTGTACCTGCAGTGAGGAGCGATATAGGCGGCCTTTTAATAGGGTGACATGTACACTCAAATCAACAAGAACTGAGTGCAAAGAATCAAAATGAACAGGGCAATATGAGTGCAGCCCCACAAGAGCATCGGAAGGAAGCCTAAATTCATGTACAGCAGCAGAACATGCATCCAAAGAGACCTGTACGTTAGGCCTGCACAATGTGGCTTATAGTTAGCAATACAATTAGATAGATTGAGAAAGAGTCACTATTTGGAAATTTGTTTTTTCCCAAAAAAAAGTTGCATTTAAATTTTGTCAAGAAATAGATATCTTTTCTAAATTTGAAATTTCTATGGTTAAATGCTAGAAGTATAAGTAACACTGCAGAAGAAATTACTCTTTAAATAAGTAAAAAAGATGATCAAATTTAAGAACTAACTTTTTTGCCAAAAAAATAATAATAATGGTTGTCCAAATGTACCCTACTTTTTTTTTTTTTTTTTTTTGGTGGGGGGAGGGGGGTTAATTGACATGCCACTAGCCAATAAAAAAAAAGTGATTGACGGAGAACCAAATTCAAGGAAAAATCTAAAATTATCAAACTTACCCATTCTCCAAAACAGGAGCATACATCAGCTCAAATTTCAATATAACAGCTGATGTGGATATACCCTGCAAGTGAGACATGATTAGTTTCCAATTGAGACAACTGAAAAACTCTACAACTATCAGAAAGATTTATACAGGAGATCTGGAGATCTCTGTAGCTATTTCATTGGACAAGAAAGGCCTGCAATCATCTCCCTAAACCAAGAAACATTCCCTTTATATTTTGATGCCTAGACCAAGTAAATGTACATGTATTTCAGATCTCAGATCTTGTCTCCACCAAGACAGCATAATTGTGCTCATGGCGTACGTACGTATGAGCAAAATTGTCATAACAACAGGGTTTCTCTTGGCCCTGGGGTAATTTATGCAATCAAAAGTTAATGGAAAGTATCTTCATAGACCAGGGGAGCCTTCTCTAATCTTTATTTCTTTTTTTGATAAGGAAGGGCTTGGGGAAAGGAAACTGGACCAGTATAGTCTCTGTTACAGTGTTAATCTTGGGATCTGAAAAATACATCTAATATTCGTTACCGTGCTATAAAGGTTCCTATTGCAGTCACATGAAGCACATAAAGGCAGCAAAATATGTTCCTAATATAGGTATGGATTTTCTTGTAGTACAAAGAACAACAAGTAACATCCAGCATATGAATCCCTACCATTTTGCACAGTTTGTTGCCAAAGAATAGAGAAACGAAAATGGAAAAGATATGAGAAGACTACTACCTCATAATTAGTAACAGGCAAGCTGAAAGCAACCATTGTGGAAAGAAAGACATCCTGCTTTGCAAATCGGATCTTGAAAGGCTGAGTCGTAAAGCTGTGATCTTCATCATTTATTCTCCAAACTCCATATACATCATTAGATCCTAAATCAGAAACTGCAACTCAAACAAATATTTTATGTCATAGATTTCAAAATTTGTGATTCACACAAATATTGATCAAGATGAAATGTTTATCTTCTATTCCTTTTCAATTTTTCCATCTCAATTCACAAAAGAAAAAATATCAACATCACTGCAGCCAAAAAGAGAACACTTTGGTATATTACATGCATCATTACCAAGGAAATAAGACTGTCAGGAACCCAATTCATTCAATATAAACAGGTAAACTTCCACTGATGCAGATAAATTATTACATTATATAATTAGAGACCTACCTTCATACTGAACAACTCTTGATGGTGTTGCCAATGGACTGTCCTCACTATCCTCCCATCTCATTGTGATTTTGATTTGATACCACCTGAATACATGCCATAAAAATAATGAAAAAACTCATAACAGTAATAACTAATGGTGGTTAATGTCCCAAATGAAAAGATAGTTAAGGTCAAAAGCAATACATACCCTTGCTGAAATAAATCAAGATTATGAAACCTATGAATATAAACAGCAACCTCATGGACAGCCTCCAACATTGGTCTTGCAACCTTTTTACGTTTATACTTTGAAGAGATTGAATCAGGAACTTGCAACTGCGGTTGTTGTGATAGTGAAAGTGGTGAGGGCCTCACATCTGTATTATTAAGTCTCTTAGGAGTTGCTTTGTTAAGACCAGTTATTACCCATCTGAGACGCCGTAAAACAGCTGACATCTATGACAGTCTATTCCAACTCCAGAAACTTGCATCCCTCCAATTCCTCTTATCCAAGACACGATTAGATATGATAACTATGGGTAACAGCCTAGTAAATTTGCAGCAACTTTTCCGGAGTTAGAAGTATAGTGAACTTCTGAACTTCTCTTTTTCTGTAGTAGATTAAGGAAAGGCAACACCTTCGACCAGGAAAATATCTGAACACACAAGAGTAAAATGTGAGCAATGTACCACAAACATGCACTAATCCAATCTGTTAACTAACACAAAAGAAAAATTACAAAGACCATGTTTCTACACTTGGTAAGACAAATTTGCATCTATGTTTTAGCCCATGTTTATTCTTAAAGTACTAAAAATAACTTTCATGGAGCAATTTCTTGATACAGAAATATAGACATGGCTCCACAACAAAAACTCCACCCATCAATGATCGCTATTACATAAGAAATATTTGACAATGACCCCTTAACCAGAATCATGCCATAGAAGTCCTTTTGTGTGCAGAAGATAATTGGAGAACAGGAATCAGATAGGAGCTAAGCCACACCATTCTATAATTTTCTCCTTAATTTCTTAAAGAATTTGGGACTAACCATGAAAGATAGATCATCTTGCCAACTGGAAGTAAGATGTAAATAGAACTGTCACCTAGTATCTAAATACAGAACTGTTCATATAAATGTCCTGTCTCACAGTTTGCTACATTAGATTCAACAACATCATAAATATCTATGGAGGCTCTGATATCTATTTATAGATAAAGCATGTTCTATCTTCATCTCCAGCATTCTATAGCTGATAATAGAAACTCTACAGAATATCAACCGAGTAATACTACAGCATACTGAGGCATGAAATCTCTCAATCCGAAAATTTATCCTTCAAAATGTAAAAATAACAACACAAAACCAAAGACCCTTTACTGCTAAACAGAAAATTAAATGCAGAAAAAGTGTAAGCAAAACCCATAAACCCCAATAAAAAGGAGGTATAGAAGGAAGAGAGGGTGGAAATGTGCAGGAAAATCTATAAATACTGAGTGTTGCACCTGATTAAGTAACATAAACTTGAGCAAAACCAAAGAAATGATGAAGCAACTGAATGCAGTATGTCTGAAAGTTATAAAATTGCACAGAGCTAATTCAGTGTAAGAAAACTTAGTTTGTGTGAGACAGTAACACAGCAACCAAAGGTAAGCCAAAGAACTTGAGCACCAACTATAGAAACTAAATCGTAACAAAAGAAAAGATCCTATCATTTCAAGAACGAAAGAGAATGAGGAACCCTCAAGAAGAGTGCAAACTGAATATTTATAACATATCCAGTTTTCCAAACCTTATGAAAACTATGTTTCAACTTTTTTTTCTTTTTTTGACCCATCATTGCAACTTACCAGGTGAATCTTACCAAAGCAACTATCACAAATCCCATCTGAAAATTTCCCCCAAAAAAGTGAAAATAATGCTCAAGAGCTGCACTAAACCAAAGAAATTTTCAATTTTCGGCATTACCAAAAGTTCAAGGAAGAAAAAAAAAAGAAAAAAATTAGGGGTTTGACAACATTGTTGACAATATACAAAGATGAAATATTTTTAAAAACAATATAGAAGCCAATACATACATAAAAGCAGCAAGATGCAAATAAACCAAACAAAAAAAAACAAAAAAAAAAGGTGCAAATACAGAAAATGATAATATCAATATCAAAAATTAATACATTATATGATAGGAACAGTATATGATCTAGAAAAGAAAAATTGAAGAAGTGCTAAAATATCTAGCTTCCATTGCGTATACCAGATGTTATAATGGCCGAAGGTGGTGACAAGCTGATCAACGGTGCCGGCGGTTCGAAGGTGGCTGGCGACGGAGACGAGGCGGAAAAAGGGGCGTCAGGATGAGAAAGGGGTGAAGAAAATGAGGGGATAGTAGTTTGGATGCGAGTTTTTAAAAATTAAATTAAATTCAAATTTTTTTAAAAAAAATGGAAAACTGAAGCCAGTCGAAGGATAGGTGGCAAAACTAATATATCTAATAATACGCTTATGGTTAAGATTCTGTTTCCGGATTTTAAAAAAAAATTGAAATAGTAATTTTTTAAAATTTTTATTCCGTCCCATTGAGTTTTATTAATAAAAAAATGTTGATTAAATTAATAATAATTTTATTTATGATATTTAGATATTACAAATTTGATACACACTAAAGATAAATTTAATTTTAAAATATTTTAGAGTTTTTTTTTTCTAGTCACAATAGTAGAGAAAAAAAGATTTTTTTTATTAATATATTTATTATAACACGTAATTCAGTTAGGAACAATATTTACTTATAATTTTAAAAAATTATGAGTTAGAAATACGATATAAACAAAATGATACTTTCACAAAAATTTTACATAAGAAAATTCTTATTGCTATTTTAAATGGTTTTTACTATATTCCATATGATATTTGCATTACTCTCTCTCTATATATATATATATATATATTTTTTTTTTTTTTAATTATTATTTTTTTTTTTTTTGCTAAAATAATTGTAGTCATAGATTGAAACATGAGGACCTTTCTAAAAATGGAAAAGTTATACAAGTTTAGCTACATGTACTATTTTGGTGGAAACTAAAGCTTAGGTTTATAAGTAGGCAAGTTTCTAAATCAATTAAGTGGATATAATATTTGTAATGTTTTATAATTACTATCAATAAGCATTAATTAAGGACGATTTTATTGTGTGTATTTCTTCATCGTGTGTATTTACGTGAGTATTGAATCCTTCATTGAATATCAAGTATTCTGGAAAGTGTCATATGTCGAAAGATATTTCTTGTATTAATTTACAAAATTAATAACAGATTATGAGAATCTTCTAATGGAACGAAGAATAAAATAGAATGTTAAACTATTATATGAGATTCAATAATATACTTGAATGCTAGAAAAAATGTGTTGTGCAAAAATGATTATGTTCTACGTATTGTTGGGTGTGATTGATTATATTTGATGGTCGTAGCCAATTAGGGAAAGAAACTTGGAAAGTGACACTGTCTGATAACCTAATATGGGGCATGAACCAAAGAAAATGTTAAACTATTATATGAGATTCAAGAATATACTTGAATGCTAGAAAAATGTGTTGTGCAAAAATGAATATGTTTTACGTATTGTTGTATGTGACTGATTGTATTTGTGGTCGTAGCCAATTAGAGAAAGACACTTGGAAAGTGGCAATGTTCGATAACCTAATATGGGGCATGAACCAAAGAGAATGTTAAACTATTATATGGGATTCAATAATATACTTAAATGTTAGAAAAATGTGTTGTGCAAAAATGAATATGTTCTACGTATTATTGCGTGTGACTGATTATATTTGATGGTCGTAGCCAATTAGGGAAAGACACTTGGAAAGTGGTACTGTTCGATAACCTAATTTGGGACATGAACCAAAGAGAATGTTAAACTATTATATGGGATTCAAGAATATACTTGAATGATAGAAAAATGTGTTGTGCAAAAATGAATATGTTCTACGTATTGTTGCGTGTGACTGATTATATTTGATGGACGTGGCCAATTAGGGAAAGACACTTGGAAAGTGGCACTGTCCGATAACCTAATATGAGGCATGAACCAAAGAGAATGTTAAACTATTATATGGAATTCAAGAATATACTTGAATGCTAGAAAAACGTGTTGTGCAAAAATGAATATGTTCTACATATTGTTGCGTGTAACTGATTATATTTGATGGTTGTAGCCAATTAGGGAAAGACAATTGGAAAGTGGTACTGTCTGATAACCTAATCTGGGGCATGAACCAAAGAGAATGTTAAACTATTATATGGATATATTTGAATACTAGAAAAATGTGTTGTGCAAAAATGAATATGTTTTACGTATTATTGTGTGTGACTGGTTATATTTGATGGTCATAACCAATTAGGGAAAGGCACTTGGAAAGTGGCACATTTCGATAACCTAATCTGCGGCATGAACCAAAGAGAATGTTAAACTATTATATGGAATTCAATAATATACTTGAATACTAGAAAAATGTGTTGTGCAAAAATAAATATGTTCTACATGTTGTTGCGTGTGACTGATTATATTTGATGGTCGTAGCCAATTAGGAAAAGACACTTGGAAAGTGGCACAGTTCGATAACCTAATATGCGGCATGAACCAAAGAGAATGTTAAACTATTATGTGAGATTCAAGACTATACTTGAATGCTAGAAAAATGTGTTGTGTAAAAATGAATATGTTCTACGTATTATTGTGTGCGATTAATTATATTTGAGGGTCGTAACCAATTGGAGGAAGACACTTGGAAAGTGGCACTGTTCGATAACCTAATCTGGAGACATAAAGAGTAGTCTGTCAATCATGGTCATTTAATGATCTTGTATTGATATGTACTAGTTTGTCCAATAACCTAAGCTGGGGGTATGAACCGTGGTTTATCAATCATAATCATTTATTGATCTTGTAATAGAAATAAGTGGATCCCAAATCATTTGGCATATGACATGATCTTATTATAGAATAAAGTGGTATTTACTTTAAATTGTCTTATTTACGTGATAATAGTTTGTCTTTCAATACATATAATGTATACCGTCAATAAAAAATTATGTATTTATTTATTCTAAATTTTAATACTAGTGATAAATTTTTTTTGTTGGTTAAATATTTGTTATTAGAAGCTAATGGTTCAATTCCAATTATATTCACAAATCTAATTCTAATTTAAGGAAAATTTTATTCTATTTTTTATACAATGCTGAGATAGAGCTTCTTCACTACTCCTAATATAATGTTAATATCCATACAATTTGGAAAATTATTTTAAATTAATAATATTAAAATAATATTTTTTGCAGAAACAAATAAAAAAAAGAAAAAAACTTCCGACAAAACGTTGTTCATTTCCCTCCAAAACAGTATTGTCTGAACGGACCCACGTGCCACAACACACGTGTCAGCTTAACGAGCTGCCATGTCAGCAAGAAAACACCCCCAGGGTCCACCCCTGGGCGCGCCCATAGAGAAACCCAAAACCAGTCATCACTGAGCAATCGTTAGAATAGAAACTCGTCACCGGTGGTGTCATTATCGTAATAAAAGACTCTGGTGGAGGGCAAAATAGTCATTACAAAATAAAACAAAACAGAAGCTTCAGTTCATAACAGACAGCCTACTGAAGGAAAAAACTAACCCCCCTTTCAACTTTCGGTCCGAACCCAACTACAACTATACAACAACAACTACTACTACTGCTATTCTTTCTCTCTCTAAAACTTTGATGCTTTAAGGATTCTTCGACAATGGCCGCCGATGAGGTAATTTGTTTTAATCTCAGTAAAATATAGTTTTTTTTTTGACCCACTGTTTGTACGGCGGCGCAACCGACTCAACGACTTCCTCCTTGAAGCCGCTTCAAAACAACCAACTACTAACTGATAAATTTTTTCAAACCGTTTATTGTTTTATTTTGTTTGAAGGATTAGAATGGTGAATATTGAGTTTGGGTGATTTTTTTCAGTTTAATTTATTTTTTATATATATATTTTTCTAGTTTTGATGATACTTTTTTTGAGAAATGGGTTTTTTGAATGGGCGATTGTAGAGAATATCGGCTTTGCAGAAAGCTTATGCTGATATAATATTGAATACGGCGAAGGAGGCAGCGGCGAGGATAATGATGTCGGAAAGGAAGGCGCAAAGGTTCCAGCGGGAGCTTCAGGTGGCGAAAGACGAGGGACTGCGGATGCTGCTTAGGCTAAAGCAAATGATGGATTCAAAGGTGAAGTTTTTTGGGGGGATTTCGAGGGATGGGTTTGGTTTGGGTTTCGGGTTTTGAATTTCATCATTCAGTGTTGTTTGCGTGCTTTTTCTTGTGAAGTGTAACCGTTTCAATTTTTTGTTTTGCCTTTCTTGCTATTGAAACCGTTAGATGAAATGGAAGTCGAATCGTTCGTTTGTAAGTCTATAATGGGAGTTTTCTTTTTGGAATTCCGGAAGCTGATGAGTTTTTGGGAATCGGTTAGTTAACTTCGTGATTTTTGTTAGAGATAAGAAGAGAAACGAGGGTTCTGGATATCAGAACAGTGAATGTTGTGAAAGGGTTAATACAGAAGAGTATTTATTTTCTTAGGTTGTCCCTGTGTCTACTTTGATTGCCTTGAGGGCTTTTGATCAGATATGGAAGTTTTAAAAAAAATGGTTTCTTTTTGTGTTTGTTCTGTCTCTTCGTTGGTGCTGATTCTTCTCTTACCGGGTTAATGCTGGCAGAAAAGCAATCCTATTTCTCTGCTGAGTTAGTGTTTCCTTTTGATCCTTGAGAAACATTACCTGGTTATTCATCTAATGGATAGCAATTCTGTCAAATGTTTGTCTTGAACTATAGTTTGTCCCGTCTCATGCCTATAAAACTACACGACTAAGGAAGCAATCACATTTACTTCAATTTTATTTGGTATGTTAGGAAGGGAAGTAAATGATAAACGCTTGTTTTCTTTTTAGCTTCTTTGAAATTTGTGAGATGGTAGAGGAGAAAAACTGACTATCTTTTATCTACGTTATATTGGAAGAAAAAAGTAAAGTGACATTGGGTTACAATTGTTTTTATAACTGAAGTACTTGTCCAATACCTTCCAAAATGGGAGGGACAAAAACCTGTAACTATTTACTTGCCCTTCATTGGAAATGAAAGTCACTTTTTCACATCCATTATCTTTCCTCCTGGAGGCAAAATATTTGATACATGAAGTTGTGATCTGATAGATATACATCTGAATATGCTTATATATACTTGGAGAGGAATCTTGATTTGTAATCAAATGGAAATAGTGGAAAGCCTCTTATGTTGTGACTTGCAATAAACCCTTATATGGTGAGTAAGTGAATAGTGATCTAACCATTATATCCAAAATCCAAGAACGAGGAGATTTAAATGGAAATATTGACAAATTCTTGCAGACTCAAAAGAATGAAATGAAGAAAAGATTCATTCTTCCAATTTCATTTCTATTGAATTTGAATATCAGATTAGCACATATTAGCAATGATTGAATGGGTCAGGTCCCATTTACCTCCTGTCCATTTTCCTTCCACTTGCCATTTCAACCAAACGAAGCTTGGTGTACTGGACAGAAATATCTTTTAGCAATTGTGTATTGTTGGATTATTTGTTTATAATATACTGCTCTTCATTTGTGGGATTAACAATGGATGCCACCTTTGCAGATTACTGAAGCAGAATTGGCATCACTGAATCAGCAGAGAAAGATTGAAGAACTTGATGCTCAACTTCAAGAAGCTGAAGATATTGTTAAAGACCTCAGAGAAGAGCTTAGAGAAGTGCAGTCTGAACTGGATTGGGTGAGAAACAATAAAGAACAACATCTGGCTGAGGGCAATGATGTAAGACAAGAAGAAATATCTGAGGAGAACAGACACCATTCTTCTGAGTCCATTGTGTGTCATCCACCAGAAAAAGAATTTGAATATGTTGCAGCTGCTGACATGAGGAATCCAAATTACATGCAGAGAAATGAGTGTCATAAATTTTATACAACTATGCCTAGCATAGGCAATTCATACACTGGTTGTCCTGATCTACCCTCTATAATTTTGAGAAGCAAAGAGCCTGAGCTATACAGAAATGGGTGCACTCAAAGGATTCGTGCATTGGAAGGGAGCCTTTTGGATAAAGAACCTTCAATTTCGGGGAAAATAAATGAAATGAATAATGAGATACCAACTAAAGAAAATGAAGGCGCCGAAGAAATCTATCATGCACCCACTTGTGAGATAGAAAACCAGAGAAATTTTAAGAAGAAAGTACAAGGGGCAGATGACCGGCTTTACAACTGGCAACCTATCCAGTCCTTCAGTGTGAAAAGGAAGCGAGACAAAAGGTATAGAAGCAGGTTTAACTCACCGAGAAATGTTCCTGATCTGATTCTCAAATCTGATCAAGCACCTGAGATTTCTTGCATGGAAACTCGTTCACCTCAGTTTGCTCAAAGAATAGGTTCAGGACAAGTCGTATCAGAACTAGGGCCACCAACAATTTGTGCTATAATTTCTGAAAATGAAGCAAAAGCAGAGATGGTTGAATCCCATGAAGATAGAAACCCAGGAAATGACAAAATGGTTGCAGAAAAGTTGGTAGATGCAAGACAGTTAAATGATGTAGCTTGTGGATTTCTTACTCAGCCTATCAGTGAAAGAATCATCAAGTACACATTCCATAGAAAGCGGAAGAAAGAATTTGTGAATCAATCTAATGAGAATACATCTCTTGAACTTAAAACTTCTGAGAGACATGTATTGGAGAAGAAAAATGATACATTGGAACAAGAAAAGGCAAACCTGACAGAATCATCTCGAGACAGTCGACGCCTAGCACAAGTTGCTCGTCAGGTCAGTTTAATTCTCCCCTTCACATTCAAATATTTTATCCTGTAAGATGTTTGTTTCAGCATAACTGCTTCTCAATCTAGTTTTGAGCCTTTAGAATTATGTCAACTGGAAATATGTAGTTGTGATACTCAGCTAAACTCATGATCATAACTTCAAACTTGGATGCTTTTCATACAGTTGTAGCATGCCTGTATTGCTTCCTTCTGAAATCTTTTGAGGTGTACCTACTTTGAGGGTACTGCCTTCATAAAAGCTTTTTGCTAGATTTATGTATTAGTATTATAGTTTTAGGAGGATCAGTTTCTTCTTTTCATAAAATTCCTCTTAAATATGTTTGAGATACATTTCTGGCATATCACCAGTGTCCTACATTCAAATACCTAACTTGTCTCTCCTATTTTATGTTTTGGCCGTGATTTATTTATTGAATGCTAAAAGAGTTAGAACTTGTAATCTCTTATCCCATGGTTCTGTGCTGTCACAGCAACCCATTAATTTTGATCAATTGCAGGACCAAAGATTGTTAGTAGTTTTTCAATCTTAGTAATTTCTTTGTTTTTTTCTATGGTATATTCTATTGCTATACTTAAATTTTGATGAAAGAAAATAGAAAATATTATTTTTTACAATAGATCCATGCATCATGTTACTATTATTAAAGTAGTTGAAGGCGATGCTTTTTACATTCATACTGAGAGTATTGATTCATCAACAGAAACACTTTCATGTCTTGAGTTACTTCCTAGAAATGCAGGGAATTTTGTAACGCTGATTACTTGAAAACTCCTTAATGAGTGAAACAATGAACCATCCATCATATGGAAGAAATTTAAAGGTTAATTTTTGAACACCATTCGTATCATTGTTATGCTAAGTTCATTTTGGCCGATTTCGTTTGATTTGGATTGCTTTGAATTTCTAGATACTTAATCATCATCTGCTCCTCTTCCCACCATCCCAACCATAAAAGGAGAAACCTTCTTTTTGCAAGGTTCACCTGACAATGAGCAAGTTCTTTCTGTTATCATTCAGTTTCCTGATTCTACAGTAAACGGATGTATATTATGTTGGTTTGAGTAACATCTTGACATACAAAATAAGCATTTGCTTTTTCTCCAATTTCTTTTTTCCCTTAATCTTTTTTCTTAGAGGTTTTAAAGATTCATCTTTTCTGAATTCTTAATGTTGATCAACTTCTGTACTCTGATTCTAGAACTTTGAACACAGTAAAAGAAGGGAAGAAAAGTGAAAAGGGGGGTGGTGGGGTGGTTCAGGCTGGCTTGTTTTCTCACCATTACTGCTAACTATGAAAATCTCATACATTGCTTGTATTTATATTCTTACAGCTTATATCACTGTCTGAGAAAAAATGGTGGCAGTGAATGAAGCAATTCAATGGCTCCATGCTGAAGATACAGAGCAAGTTGGAAAGTACAAAAATGACTTCTCCTTCTGGCATTCTAATTGCAGAGATGCAACCAGCATCATCGTTCTAACATATTCCCAGCCTATTATTTACTCAAGAAAGAAGTTCTAGATCCTTCTTCACCTGTTAATTATAGTTGATGTTATATTATTGAATTAGTCACTTTCAACTGTTTTGTAATTTTTGGTTGAATATTTTCAAGAGTCCCAGAAATTGTTAATCAACACATTAGAGAAAGTATCTCTGAGTTCTTGAAACATAAAGGTTTCCTTCTGGTAATCAAATTGACCAAATTAGGGTTCATAGAATCTGAGAAAGACAAAAAATTTCCAAAAAGAACTTAGTTTTATATGCACTTTCTAAACCCTTGTAATGGTTCTTTTTTCAACTGTTTCAAAATCAAGATTATCCTATTTTAATTATATTTATATAAATTTTATTAAAATTTCTCTTTTTCTGAGAAATTCAAAACGTCACCGCATCGCATTCCATTTTCGTTTCTTTTTTTCCCGCTGTCTGCTGGGAGTTTTTAACACTTCTGAGTCCATTTAGAGGGGTAGAGCAAGAAAATGGGGTTTCCGGGCAAAGCAGGGGACTGGGCGTTCAAGGCCTTCACGGCGGGGCTAGGAATCGCCACTATTTATCTTGCCGGTACTTTCTCCGTCAACGTATACCGCGGTCTCTCTTGGCACAGTGCTCAATCGGTTCGTGCCGTTCCTAGTCTCATCTTCTTCTCAATCTGTGTCTTAAAACCCTAGTGATTTGCTAAACATGTTGTTCGACATCTTTTGAATACAGTGTCGTTGTTGTTGTTTTTTTTTTTTTTTTTGGCAATTATTTTGTGTGATTTTGGTGTATGGTTCTACTGGGATGGACTGGTTTAGAGCTATGTTGAAATGCAAAATGTAGTCGAGGCATTCAGAATTATAGAATTTCATGAGGAATTTTCTGTTTTGGACTATCCTTTGTTGTTATAATCAGTGATTTTTGTTGGTATCGGGAAAAGAAGTCATCAACGAAATACTGTAGGAAGTGAAAAGTTAGGCTGCCATTTGTAACATACTTAACCTAAATGCGAGTGGTACTTGTGGATTAGTAGCTTCATTTGGAGTAGAAAATCCTTTTAGGTTTTGGCAAGATTCTGTGTGTTTTTAGTTGTTTTTAGAACAGAAATACAAGATAATTGGTAACTTGCACGGTTCATGATGGTGATAATAATTATAATGATATCTTTTACCCTAGGTATCCGTAATTGAACCAGAAGAATTACATTGTTGCTAAAATCATTCTGCTTCATTGTTTTCTTCTCAACATATAGTTATATCATTAGTCTTTTTCTTATTAATCAAACGAAAGGTTAGGCACTTTTGTTTTAGCATTTGCCATATAGCTGTAATGGCTATACTCCCGAAAGAGTTTGGAATCCATAGGCAGTTTCTGAGATAATCTTTAGTTTCCCTGATTGTTTTGAGTTTGGACTTTCCAGATTCAAATAATTTTATTTTTCATATGAGAATAAAGAGAATATAAATTTCAAGTGTCAATTGATCATAACTGTTTCCCTATTTTAATTTGCATTTTTGTAACTGTTTTCCCTGTTGTGGTTGATGTCATCTATTTCATACTTTTGCTATTTAAAAGAAGATAACCTTGGTTATTGGAGTAATTTGAACGTTACATGGTGACAAACTACAGTGCTTCCTCTGCATTTGGTGGCTGATATTTGTTGCATGCGTTGCTCCATTTTTTAATGGTCCTAGTCATTCAGAGGATTATTTGACATATAAAAAGTGTATTCTTCAGAATTCTAAAGATCATAAATAATTTTTTACAATGTCCTTCCAACTTCAGAATGGAATTTAGAATTTTTTGGGGGCAAGAGTTATTATATCCTTGATGTTAATTGAATGTCTTCTGTCAATGTTCTTCACTTCTGCCTTTGCACTTTGGTGACTAATATCTATAACTACTCTCTGTTACTGGTTAAAACCATGTTTAACATGCCATTTTCAGTCCTCATGCATTAAGCTCTGTTGGCTTCATTTTGGATCTTTTGGTACTGTGGTAGTATTCCAGCCTGATATGTGGCTTTCTTGTTGCAGAAAATTGAAAAGGAAGGATCTGAGTATCAGAAGCCAGAATGAATTTTGTGGAGGTTTTTGAGTTTTAATAAAGCCCTATAGTTTTGGAAATTATTCACTTTAGTTGATTAATTAAATATGCAACCTACCATTTTGCTGCTTAGTTTATCTTCGGAGACAATCAATTTCTGTGAAAATGAATGGTTTACTACAGGTTCATCATTGTATCTGATATTTTATATTTCTTCTTTAATTGTTTGATCACAAGATCCGGAAAAGTCTTCTGGACAATAAACATCTATTTACAAACATCTTGATTATTGTTGTGACAAGGGATTGGATAAAACTTATGTTCATTTTATTTTTTAGGAGAAATGATCCTGTCTCAGATCAAGGGTTTATTTTAGGACGGATGCTTCATATTGATTTTATAATATATGACCATTTTGGATCTTTGAAAAGATTATGTAGTGTTCTGGATTGCAAGCATGGAGCATTGGATATACATGGTCAAGTAATCTTTACATCCCAAGGTATCTTAGAAAACCCCATTTTCTCCCTCCTATGATTACTTGTGCAAAAGAATGTCAGGGCACCATATGGAGGGCAGAAGGATATGCTAGCACTAAGTCAAAAGAGATGGAATAGTTTGTCTTCGATGAAACTAACGATTGCTTTCCCTTGAAAGGTAGACAAAGAAAATAGGCTTTTTGGCTTAGGGGAATCATCAATCATGTATTCATGGCGTAGAAATTAAGTTTAAATATGCCCTCACTTATAAAGTTAAGTGTTTTTAAAAAATGGGATCAATCATTGAATTGAAAACTATCAGGGATTTGAGTTTTTAAAAGGTTTTTATAATAGTATTAATTAAATAAAATTGATTGTCTTATTTTAAACTTTTAATATGTATCTTTTAAAATAAAAAATGAATTATTTGAATCGGTCATTATTGAATGGGTTTTTAGGATTATAAGAACATGATGCAACTTCCATGTGCTAATCAAATGGCTTACCTAATCATTTGGGAAGCATTTGAAAATGCCTATTTAGTTTTCCAATACCATTCTTATAAGTGGTGTTTTTCAATCAATTTACTTTCTAGAGTTTTGTACTCCTGTTTAGATGAAGATTTTATATATGTTTACTCTTTATATAACATTTTATGAAATTTACTAGTATTACATTTGTTTGAGTTAAAGCATGATATAATGAAAAGGCAAATTTTGTCAAGAAAGTGTTTGTTTGGGCAAGAAAACGCATGCGGATGCCATTGTAAATGCCTCTAGTAGGTCACCATTATTATTACCTACCCAACTAATAATAATGTACGAAAAGATTCCAAATATGCAAAGCTAATAGCTATAATCTTGACGGATGGATGGCTGGTTGGGTTGGTCATCAATCCCTGTACAGACTACTAATCCATCAATGTTATGGGACCTAATTTTATCACTAATAAATCCATCTTCATATCTCAGTCTACACGCACAAGCTATTTTATCATCCTCATCACACACACATATATATATATATATATATATATATATATATATATATATGTATGTATGTATGTGATTTAGTAGTAGTTGTTATTTAACTTAAATTTTTAGGGTTCTGTTAATACTTCATTGTAGTAGACCTACCTAATCCTAATTTCCTTTTTGTGGTAAATAATGGAAGATTTAGTAGGCTATTGCACGATATTCACCATAAACAACAGTATTGAAGCATAGATCTTATTTCTTTTCTTTCTTATTTTCCATCGTCATTCATCACCTGAAGAAGGTGGTAAACTGTCTGAATCTTGAGTTCAATTCTCACTCACATTTTATATTGTAGTTTTGAAGTTTCCTCATAAGAGTATTGTAAAATTATCAGCAACCGCAATTGATTTAGGTTAATTTTCAGAACAAGTAAAAAGATACTGTGTACCAAAGAATTGGGAAAAGAAACTTCTCTGCTTTTGTTCTTCTATACAGATCCATGATTCGGGTTAGACCCCATGAAGCAGCTGTTAATCGCCCTCTGTTTTACAACATTCATTCATTTTGGGAGAGAGGAAGAGAGAAAAAAAAAAAAAAAACCCAAAGAAAAAAAGAACAAGGAACCCTAAATAAATCAATATATGCCACAGTGAAGTCCTATAGTCGGTGATGAAAAGCTCCAACCAAGAGGGACCAATTAACAAAACTTGACCTCTGAAAATATCAAAAACAGGAAAAAAAATTCTGGTGAAGGAACATGTCTGTCTGAAATGCTTTATTGATAAGGAATTAGTATTAGGATACCTGTCTGCAAGGTTGCAGGATCTAACGCGTGTTCATGACAATGACATCACACAGCAATCTGAACATTCTTCAACATTCTACTTGAAGAAATATCTGAAATTCCCTGGTGCTGGGAGTCACTCGGGATCTTAGCCAATGGATTTACTATGACAGCATGACCACCTTGGATCCGAGAACTCTTGTTCGCAGGCAAAAATGATGATGACGATGATTCAGGGGCCAAATTTCTACTAGCTACATTGTTTAGTGCTTGAGTTCTGCTTGAACCAGCAAAAGGTAGGGCTGATGCAGCAGATCGACGACCTTCTGTCTTCCTCCAGAGTTTTGAACTAAAGAATTCTGCTGCACCTGGAAGTATGCAACATGTGCTTCTTGCTGTTGAGCCACCTTTTGACATTCTTCCAGTTGACATGGCTAAATCGAAAGATATCTCATCTAATGCCAGTTCCAGACCATGAACACGAGTCTCAAGAGATCGCATTCCATTTTGCGAGTTTCCCATAAATTTCTGGATCAAAAGACACATAAGGGATTAACTTAAGGATGCATAATCTCTTTAAAATTTCTCATACATGACACATTCCACCAACCAAAGAAATGAGCAAGAAATATCTAATGCAGGGTATGATCTCAAAACAAAGTTCTTTGCATTTTATAAGGTCAATACACAGATCAAGCACAGCTTTGTGAGAATTTAAATGGAGATCAATTAAATTACATTAAGTTACCAGCAAGTTGACAAATTTGTGAAGAAAATTGTTCATCTGGAATGAAGTAAAATTAATACCTCGAGGAGATCCATCAAATTGGACTGTTGAGTTTCAATTTGAACAAGTTGCTTACGGATCAAAGAAAGATCCTCACTCTCCTTGTGGTTCCTTTGGATGTCACCAGTTTCATTACTCACAACAACTGTAGATTCAGACTTGTCGTCTTGAAATGGGGCAACACGTGATCCAGATTTACCAAAAAGGGTTCTTTTTGCTTCTGCTTTTGTAAATCTATTTCTGTCCTCTACTTTTTCTAGGAACCTTTCATCTCTCCCCTGTGAATTGTCCTTAGAGATCAGAGTCACAGAACCATCTGCAGCAGCAGCAGGCTTCTTGCGGTCTAGTTTACGGAACATTGATGAACCAGTTTTTCCGTCGGTACCATTTAATGATCTTCTTTTTCTGGCTGTGGTAACAGCAGAACCATCACACAAAATAGACTTATTACTGAAAATTTTCTTTCTTGCTTGAGGTGCATTGGCAGTGATGGTCCAAGAAGTTCTGGAGGCAACCGGATAACGCCCATCACTGCCGTTCTCTGCTTCTGGTACAGGACAAACAGACAGTTCAATACCAATTACACCAGTGGAATTACAAATGAAGGAATAACAATTACAACAGAGTAAATGCAATCCATGGTTTGACGAAAGCCCAATCAAAGAAATATCTAAAAAAAAACAAGCAGATTACCTTTACTAGAAGCTTGTGATTCAGGGGGCAGTGAGTCTTCATCCGATGGATCTGGAATCTCCTTCCATACTTCAAGCATCTGGTTCATTGTCTCCCTAACTACCTTGACCTATATAATCCAATTAATAGATTCAGAACTAATAAGGAAACATTATCATAGCATCAAAATTATAAATTATAATCGAACCACGTACCTTATCAAATCTTTTAGCTTCAAAAGTCTTCAAACTAGCGGCCTTAAAGTCAGTCAATGCCTCCTTCTCTACTACGGCAAGCTTTATAAGAGATTCAGAAGCGGCCTTCCTGGCTGCCCAATCTTCACTGCTCAAGAAATCCATCAAACACGGCATCAAATTCCCTAAAATCTGCATACTCCCGGCTACGGCACCGACTTCAACCACACTGCCAATCAGAGCCAGGACTGCCGCTTTCGCCTTGAACACATCGCACTTCACCAGCTTCTCGAACCTTCCCATCATCTTCCTCAGCAACAACAAATCAGGGTCAGGTGCCGATTCAGTTATCGCCGACAGACACATAGCTGTGCCGATCTGAGAATTGAGCTCTGTTTCAGTGAACAGAGCCTCAAGGAAAGGTTTAGACATAGACGAGAACGAAGGTTTAGTAACGTTAGTAGCAATGGCTGTAGCCGCCGTGACGCAGGCGGACCGAATCGCCGAATCCTGATCCCGGAGCCGACGGAGTATAGCAGAAAGAAGCTTGAATAGGTACGGAGTAAGCGCATTTCCATGATGAATAGCAAGATGAGAAATCAAGTTAAGGCATTGTTTCCGGACAGAAGATTTGTCGGTTGAATCGGTGGCGGTGATAGCAGAGATAAACGACGGAATCGTGTCGGCAGAAAGCGATCTGGCAATATTTTCCAGCTCCAATGCCGCAGCTGTATGAGTATCCCTGTCGGAAAGCTTGTGGAGGCACGTGAGTGCTCTTTGTTTCAAGTCACGTGCCGCCGCAGCCGCCGAGTTCTGGTTCTTCTTTTGCAGTGACATAATTGTGAGTAATAGTAGTAGCGAGTGACGACGGCGATTGAGAATATTACTACAGGTGGATAATTTCTTTGGCGATTGACGGAAGAATTAAGAAAGAGGCGGTGGCGCACCTGGTATTTCCGGCAACATTTCGCCGGAGGAGAACGGTGGGCGTTGGAGTGGGGTTGTTGTGAACTGTAAAAGAGGTGCTTTGCATCTGCGCTTTTTCTTCTCTCTCTGACTCGCCCTTTTAAAGAGGGAAACCAAACTGTAACAAAGAAGCTAATGGAAGGAAAAGCCGTTAATTTCCCAGTTAGTTAACCAGAAACGACGCCGTTTATTACTAAGCAAACGATGTCGTTCGCCGTGGGTAACGCGCCATTTTGCCACGACCCTCCCCACCCGCGCTTTTTCCATTATATTATGATAAAAGGGAAAATAATAATAATATTAATTAAAAATTATTATAAAAAAATGTAGTATTTTCATTTATAATTTTAAAAGGTCTAAAAAATTATAAATTTAATAAAATAATTATTAATTGATAATTGAGGTGAATTTAGACATATATCCAAATATAAGGAAATAACACACACATAATACTAAGTTAATATTAAGTTATGATTTTAATTAATTTAAATTTTATTTTAATTATACTCGTAAATTTAGAGAAATAATTTTTTTTAATGAGAAAATGGCAAATGGGGTGTTACAAGGGAGAGAGTATTATGCAAGTAAGTAAACTTACCTATAACTTTAGTAATCATGTTTGCTTATTTATTCTTGTTACGTTATTCTCCCTCACCTTCTTCTTTAAGCTTTTTATTGTAATTTTTTCTTTTATCGTGTGTATATATATATATATATATATATATATATATATATATATATACAATAATATACAATAAGTAAGATTGAGAGTTCGAGTCTTTATTCATATAAAATTTAAGGTTAAAATTTTCTTTTTTGTAAGAAATCAGCTCAGTTTAAATGAAAATTAATTATTATTATTTCAAATTTATGATATTTCAAAAGTATAAGTAAAACTTTCAATATAAAGAAAGATTGAATATATATATATCACTCTTAAAAACACGTTTTTGTTGATTGATTATCAATAAATTTCCATAGTATATATATGTACTTCATCAATATATATAACATCTATTTTTTTTCTTTTGTGGGGTGTTAAGATTAATTGTACATACATATATATATATTGTACATGAATATAGTTGTTAACCCAAATCCAATATATATATATATATATATATATCACTCTTAAAAACACGTTTTTTTTGATTGATTATCATTAAATTTCCATAGTATATATATGTACTTCATCAATATATATAACATCTACTTTTTTTCTTTTGTGGGGTGTTAAGATTAATTATACATACATATATATACACACACATATATATATATATACATACATATTGTACATGAATATAGTTTTTAAACCAAATCCAAGATATATATATATATATATATATCAGTCTTAAAAATACGTTTTTGTTGATTGATTATCATTAAATTTCCATAGTATATATACGTACTTCATCAATATATATAACATCTACTTTTTTTCTTTTGTAGGGTGTTAAGTATAATTATACATACATATATCTATATATATATATTGTACATGAATGTTAAACCAAATCCAAGGTTGTCTCAAATCACTTATCACCCCTACCTAACTAACTACTTCACATTGTGACCTACACTTTTTCTTCTTGGCCATATCTCTAAGCTATAGAGAAAATGAAAGGCTATTCTTTCTTTCTTTCTTTCTTTCTTTCTTCCTTCAAGTTATATTAAAGTTATGTCCCCTTAATAGGAATTGCAAATATTTTTTTACAAGCTAATGTAAGAGAGAGAAAATAAATTTTTGAATTTTTTAGAAATTATTTTTTCGAATAAAATTATAATATGTAATGTTTTATTATTAGTGTGCAAAAATTACTTTGGTTTCTCTTTTCATTACTAGTAGGAAGCTAGCTAGCTTAGCTTTGATTGAACTACACATGTAAAAAGTGAAATAAATTATCATCAATTTATCCAAAGATAATACAGCTTTTCCTTTTTCTTTTTTTTTTCTTTTTTTCAGAGAGATGATTAATCATAATTTCATTTTTTTTTCCACAAGCCAGAGAATAATTTTGTACCCCCGCGATTAAAGCCTCATTTCTTGCATTTTTGAGGGTTTTCTATCTAAAAGTAAATATATACATATAAATACATACACATACATACATACATACATATATATATATATATATATATATATATATATTAGTCCAAGGTCAAGAATGATTGATATACATTGGTCAATGTAGTCCTAATGGGGAGAAAGACAAAGCCATTCCTTTCATCCAATAATTTAGCTAGCTAGGTTCCACTTGAGGGTGCAAAATCACATGGAAACACACACACACACACACACACACACACACACACACACACACACACACACATATATATATATATATATATATATATATATATATATATATATGTGTGTGTGTGTGTATGTATGTATATGTATATACACAAGAGCTATAATGGAGATTCACCTCCTCTTGCATGCCAAAACATTGAAACATGTGGGCATTGCTTCATAGATATCTTCTTCCATGCATGTTTCACCATGTGCAAAGTTTTCTTGAATGCATGCATGCATACATACATATTCAAGAAGAAGAAAAAAAAGACAACAAAAACTGATAAAGAATTTTCAAATTCTAAGTGAAGTTTTGAATTGGAATCATACTTTCTTTTAAAATATTTAAAAAATAGAAATATAATTTAGATATATTGTTCATAATTCATAAATTCATAAATTCATAAAAATGATCTCTTTCTCTCTCTTACTCCAATAGTGTGGCATGTTTTTTCTTTAATTCAAAACTCAATACAAGACAAAACCCTATCCCTTATTCACTTGTTTTCCAAGACATTCTTTTTTAGTTGGTATATATGCCCATCACCGCCACTTTCTTTGTCTTGTGGCAATAATCTTTATATGTCTTTTTCAAATTAATCTTGAATTCGATTCAATTAAAAAAAAAATTAATGTTAAAATCCCAAAGTTATAATTATATATATATATATATATACTGATTAGTCTAAGAAAAAATAAATTTATATATAATTGTAAGAATTTTTGGGAGCCTATATCTTTATTTCTTTCTGCTAAAGGAAATATAAAGAGGAAAAAAAAATGATACTGATAAGATTATTTCGTACAAAAAAAAAGAAAAAAAGAAAATAATGAAGATTCACTTAAAAAGAAAACAAATCTCTTTGTCATAAATCTATCTCACTTTAAGTTGTCTTCCAGCAAAGAAAAATGCAGGTACTAAGCAGCTTCCTAGCTTCTCTTTCCCTCTATATATATATATATATATATATATATATATATATATATTATATACCCCATTTAAATATTTTTTTTACTTATATTTCACAAGAGCAAATATGCACATCTCAAGTATTTTATTAATTTGAAACAAATGGGGGATTATAAATTAATCTATGAGAATGACCTTCTCACTAAACTTTACTGTGATTACCTATTCTTAAATAAGAAATCCCTATTTTTCTTCTTGGGTGGAAATTAAATGTCTTTGAATCAAAGAAATGAGCAAGATTTGTTCCATTTGTCAATTGGTAGGCCCTTTTAATTATGTATTCATCAATTTCACTAAATATTCAATTGCATTATAAACATTATCTATTATCTGTGATAAAAAAAAGTGTAGCTTAATTTAGTAACAGGGTAATTTATGATTATGATTTTAAGTAGTAATGAATTTGAGACATAGACATAACATAGGTAAAAGAGAAAACAAAGTGTTATTTTAGAAGAGATTTTTAAATCAATTCACAGACTAATTTTCATTCGAGTCAGATTGATCCTTTATAAGAAAAAATTCTAGTATTAAATTTTAAATAATTACTAACATGAGTCAAAATTTGTTCAAATTATTTAAACACCATGAAATCATGTTCTTACACATGTTGATTAGTACAACATTTGTATTTATAGGTCTAAATTAATTTGCATTAATTGTTTCCACATGCAAGCAACACAACAATTTTGTCTTTTGTCTTTTGGTTTTCTTGTCAAATTTTCATCTCCATCCATTATTGTCTTTGGCATTGTTTTTTTTTTCTTTTTCATAGAAAGCTAAGCATTAGCTTTAATTGCTTCTTAATCTAATTAAGTAATACTTAATTAACAACACATAATGCATAGGGAATCCATGCTATATATATATATATATATATATATATATAATAATGTTCTTCATATCATTATTATTAGAAAGTAGGATAAGACAGCCACATGCCTATAGAACACAATTATTTTTATAATCTCTATCTATAATAGAAAATGAAACACCAAAATTTATAATCCAACAATCAAATAAAAGTACAAATTTGGTTCAATACATAAAATCCCATGTACTCATTCAATGAACTCAACGCGCAAGCTCTGAACACGTAAAAAACTCTTCTAACTTAAGTACTTAAGATCACAAATTTAAATTTTTAATCGGAAAAGAGTATTAAATGCAACATTAATTTAGAAAAAGGGAATGGTTTAAGTAGGCAAGGGAGAAATGAAGAAGGCCAACTACCCCTTTGGACAAGAACATTTGTAGCTTTCATTATCGATCGAAGAAGAGAATTGAAGAAGAAGGGGAGATGGATTTCAGAAAACCCTAAAAATGGTGTTTTTGGTTTTGTCAGTGTCAAAATAAGGTGGTCTGTCTTCCGACTAGTAGTAAGAGCCGACCAAAATAAGAAGAAACTTTTATTACTTTGGAGGATGTGTTCTGTTCTGTTATTGGATTTGTACATGTGGGCTGTTTTGCTAACTTGAGCATTGCCATTTATGAGGAACTGCTACTACTTACCTTATTGTTTCTGTCAGTCATGGAAGTGACACTTCTTTTTCCATTTTCTTTTTCAACTAAGATGATATATATATATATACACACATATTCTTAACAAGAAGGCATACCAACTGCAGTTATGATCCAAGAGATAATGACTTTAAATATAATTATACATACATATATATATATATATATATATATATATAGTTGAAGTGCATATATTTCATATCTAATATAATTATACAAGATCTTGAATAATAAGGAAGGGGTTTGAAGCTATTATTCACAGCATAAATCTCACAGCATGTTTAACACTAGTATAATATCTATGCAGGGTTTTTCATGTTTCATGTTCAGAAACTTCTAAAAGAGAAAAAACAAACCTGATTGTCCAATGAGAAGAAGAATTGGCTGGTCTTTTCTAATTTCTCCCCACACAACTTCCTTCATTAAACTTGAGAGATCATGAGATTGGTTATTTTTGTTTAATTCTTCTTCACCAGTTCTTCACCACACAGCCTGATTTTAAATTAGGTAAGCATATGAGTTTGTTAAGAAGGTTACACAATATATATATATATGTATGTAATTTGATTTGATTTAGATGGTCAGAGCAACACAAACCTGCATCCATGGTGATCAATGCTTTGAGAATTTTGTACATGAGTCTTCATAATACAAGTTTCTTGAAGGCTTCTCTACAAGCCAAGCTTAACTGTTACTTCCTCCTCCATAAATCAAGATGATCAATGCCAATTGTTGGATTCCAGATGGCGTTTCGTGTCTGAACACAGTTCTTGCAGTGTAGTGGTATCATTATCAGCTGTTGGCTCAGGAACTTTGGCTGAAGCAGCAGACACCACTTGTAAACAAGTTCTTTATCAACTTCTGGAGGATCAAAGGGAAAATATGGCAGTGAACTGATGAGGAATTCTGTTAGTAGACCTCCTTTTTGTCCAATTACTAAAATTTCATGAAATTAGTAACTCTGTGCCTGATTTTCCTTATCCAGTAAGGCGCAAGAAGCTTGAGCTAAACCAACATATAACCCTTCATTTTGAGAACTATATCATCATAGAATTCTGCCATAAGGTCCTTAAGACAGGGCTTAGCCAGGCAAGCAAGGATGGAAGCTGAAGCTGCTTTTCCATGGAAAATGTTAGGAGACTTTCAATAGTCACCAGTTGGAATGGGCATCTCAAATTCTTACCAGTGGAAAGACGACAAACAATAAATTTGATAAAAAGATATCAAGTCAATCTGTCATCTTCATGGAGAAACAACTCATCCACAGGCAAATATCCAACATCTTTCATATTGTCTGCGAGTTTATGAAGCAAATCTCGTATTTCAGTGATGTCCCTGTGGAGCATATCTTTTGATACAAACTCATGTCTTGTATTCCTAACTTCAATCCAACTATGAGCTGCTTCTTTCCTCAAACCCTGCTCATCCATAAGCCTCCTCACTCTATGAGCCTCGTTCCATAGTCCAGCAGCAGTGTAAATGTTTGAAAGCATAACATATCTTGCAGTATTCTTGGGTTCTAACTCAAACAGCATTCCAGCAGCCCTTCTACCAAGTACTGTGTTCCCATGGATACTGCAAGCATTTAACAGCGCACCCCACATCCCTATATGATCTGAACAACTAGAGTTTTCAATTTTCTCCAGTGCTTCTCTCAGCTGATTTTTCCGTCCAAGCAAATCAATAAATATAGCATAGTGATCCAACTGTGGGGTTACGCCAAAATCCTTTTCCATCCTATCAAGGATTTGAAGCCCTTCATACACATGGCCTGTGTGGCTGCAAGATGCCAATACCCCAAGGAAAGTTACATGACTTGGTTTTATTTTTCTCACCATCATTTCCTCAAATAAGGCTAATGACAACTCTGCCTGACCATTCTGAGCAAAGCCAGTGATTATTGAATTCCAGGTAATCAAATCTTTGCAATCAAACCCCTCAAACAATGCCATTGCGGATCTCATGTCTCCACACTTGCAGTACATGTCAACCAAGGCATTAACTACATACACGTTCTGAAGATCATTAACTCTATCATTTCTAATGATGAGGCTGTGGACTTGTTTCCCTCTTTCGATAAGAGCTAAATCAGCACAAGCACTTAGCACACTAGCATATGTGAAAGCACTCGGAACAACATTATCTTCCAGCATTTGAGCAAAAAGATTCAGAGCCTCATTTCCCTGCCCAATTTTCACAAACCCTGTAATCAAGGCAGTCCAAGAAACTACATTCCTTAGTGGCATCTCATTAAAAACCAGACAAGCATCAACAAGTCTAGAAGCTTGTGAATAAGCCACAACCAGTGAAGTCCATGTCACCACATCTCTTTCTTCCATCCTACTAAAAATCATACCCGAAACCTCAGGTTCACAGCATTTTCCATAAGCATCAATCATTGCATTGAACACGACAACATTCAACATCAAACCATTCATAATAGCCCTTCCATGAATTTGACGCAATAACTTCAATACACTAAATACAGCACAAGCATTCACCAAAATAACAACTGTGAACTCATCCATCCAAAACCCATCTCTATCAATCCCAAGTTGCATTCTTTTAAACATATTTATAGCTTCTTTAAACAACCCACGTCGAGTTAAGCTTGATAATATGGTATTATAACTCACAAGATTTGGTTCAGGCATTGCATCAAGCAGTTGGCGAGCTTTTCCAAAAGAACCAATTTTGGAATAAGCAGAGATAATTCCGTTCCATGAACGGGCGTTTTTCACCGGAAGATCATCAAATACTTTCTGGGCAACATCTACAGAGTTGCATTTGGAGTAAATCTCAATAAGGCGATTTGAGAAAAAAGTGGTGAGATTGAGTGCCGTCTTCAGAAGATGCGAGTGTATCTGTCTTCCCAATTTGAGGTTTTTTGTTTTGACGCATCTTGAAATCACGGCGGCGAGATCAGAAACTGATCCCAATAGAAACTCATTTTTCCGCATTTTTCACTGGTTATATGAATTCAGTTGAAAAATAATATAGGATTAGTAAGGTAACTAATCTGCCAAAAATTAATAGTTCAGGGACTATTTATGCAATTTTTCATCAATTTCATTCTTCCTCCTAAAACAGTAAAACCCAACCGTGCAACCAATTTCCTTCCACCGGAGAAGAGCGACCGGAGACATTTCAGTCGGTGCCGGTAATCTCATCTTCGTCCCAGGCGCCGTTCATTAACGGAGCTACAGGAATCTGCTTTAGAGCTGGTAAGCCCAATTCATTACATATATATATAATATATATATATATATATATATATATACACGTATACAATCGAATTAATTTACTTTGGCAATTTACTGTGGGCGAAGACTTGCACTTCCTTGTTTGTAATTTTTCGGACCTTTTAGCCTTTTTTCATGGATGGAATCTGGAAATTGTAAACAACTGTGAAGCAATTCTATTCAGTTTTATCGGTGAAAAGAAATGCACCTTCTAGTTCTAGCATATTTTTAATTATGAAATATAATTATTTTGATTTCTAATAAAATTATTATGCAAAAAATAATTGAAAAAAAAGAAAAAGAAAAAGAAAGTCCTTTGAATTTTATTTTTTATTTTTGTTTTTAAAAAACATTAATAAGCACGTGATATGAAAATAAAAATCTGACCGTTATCTGACAGTTGGTTTTTAAGAGTCTTCGCATTATTTCTCAAACTGGTTTCTTTTGTCTCTCTTTCCCTTCTCTGTAACAATCTTCTGTCCCCTTCTCTTTCAAATTGAGTTTCATTCTTTTGATTTTTCCTTCTCTTTCTCTCTTTCTATTTCAATTCTTGTTGAATTCTTGAATTCATGTATATTTTTTCTTGAATTCTTTAAGGTTTCTTTTTTTTCTCCCTCCATTTCTTTCTTTCTTGAATTGCTTCTCTCTTTCTTTCTTCATTCTTGAATTATTTCTGTTTTTTTTTCTCAGTTTCTTCTTGAATTGCTTCTCTCTCTTTCTTTCGTTCTTTAATTATTTCCGTTTCTTTTTTTCTTTCTCAGTTTCTTCTTGAATTGCTTCTATCTCTTTCTTTCTTCATTCTTGAATTATTTCTGTTTTTTTTTCTCAGTTTCTTCTTGAATTGCTTCTCTCTCTTTCTTTCGTCCTTTAATTATTTCTGTTTCTTTTTTTCTTTCTCAGTTTCTTCTTGAATTTCTTCTATCTCTTTCTTTCTTCATTCTTGAATTATTTCTGTTTTTTTTCTCAGTTTCTTCTTGAATTGCTTCTCTCTCTTTCTTTCTTCATTCTTGAATTATTTCTGTTTTTTTTTCTCAGTTTCTTCTTGAATTGCTTCTCTCTCTTTCTTTCGTTCTTTAATTATTTCTGTTTCTTTTTTCTTTCTCAGTTTCTTCTTGAATTGCTTCTCTCTCTTTCTTTCTTCATTCTTGAATTATTTCTGTTTTATTTTTCTCAGTTTCTTCTTGAATTGCTTCTCTCTCTTTCTTTCGTTCTTTAATTATTTCTGTTTCTCTTTTTCTTTCTCAGTTTCTTCTTGAATTGCTTCTCTCTCTTTCTTTCTTCATTCTTGAATTATTTCTGTTTTTTTTTTCTCAGTTTCTTCTTGAATTGCTTCTCTCTCTTTCTTTCGTTCTTTAATTATTTCTGTTTCTTTTTTTCTTTCTCAGTTTCTTCTTGAATTGCTTCTATCTCTTTCTTTCTTCTTCTTCATTGAATTTTTCTGTTTTTTTTTTCTCAGTTTCTTCTTGAATTGCTTCTCTCTCTTTCTTTCGTTCTTTAATTATTTCTGTTTCTTTTTTCTTTCTCAGTTTCTTCTTGAATTGCTTCTCTCTCTTTCTTTCATTCTTTAATTATTTCTTTTTTTTTTTCTTTCTCCCTTTCTTTGTTTCTTGAATTGTTTCTTTCTTTCTAAAATTCTTCTTCTATTTCTTTCTTTCTTGTTTTATTTGAAACTAACTTTTTTCTCTCTTTCTTGAATTTTGGTTTCACCAAAACCCTTTTTTTGGATACTGAAGGTGGAGGAGGTAGGTTAAAGATGTAAAGGTAAGTCTAAGGTATGTCATAATCATGCATCATTCATCATGGTCATTCATATTGCATCCATCATCATCATGCATCATTCATCATGGTCATTCATATTGCATCCATCATCATCATCATCATCATCATTCATCATGGTCATTCATATTGCATCCATCATCATCATCATCATCATCATGCATCATTCATCATCGTCATTCATATTGCATCCATCGTCATCAAATATCATTTATCATTCATCATCACACATCATCATGCATCATCATCATCATGCATTCATCATTCTTCATCATCATCATCATCATCATGTATTCATCATCATCATCATCATCATCATGCATTCTTCATCATCATCACCATCATCATTTAGCATAGAAATGAACTTTCAAAGATACAATGTTTTTGCGGTTACTTCCTGGAATGGTCTATGAGATAAGTATCATTCGAATGATGGACTCCTTTTCTTGCCCCTGCCTCTTGGTTCCATTCTTAGAACTTTGGCTTGGAACTCTTTAAGTTTTATATATATACACAATTTAATGAATATGTGTTTGAACATCATAGGTTTATATTTGGAGATTTTGAATCTTGCAACTGCCATGAAACAGGTAATTCATTAATTAATAATCAATTATTTATATCATAGTAATCTCTTCTTATGATTTTCTTTCAATTTTAAATTATTCATTTTTTTTAACTTCAACTATTGCTATATATATTCGACTATATATTAAACTACTGCTAATTTTTTAAAGATATCTTCAACTATTGATTTATATATTTGACATTGTATACAGAAAATATAATGGGAGATTATTTAGTGGATAAAGGAAACTCACGAGTTAGCAGTGAAGCTGACAGTTTTTGGAGGTAAAAAATGAATCAACAAACTGGGAGAACTCTTGCTGCTTTATTGATTCATAATCAGTCATTCTCAAAGTAACATTTTAAAATTCATTCACTTTTAATGCCATGAACTAAGAGTTCTTGCTTTCAACCAGCATTGGTTGTATTCTTTGGTCCTTCATCATTGTGAAGCCGTGGTATGTTTGACTGGCAAGCATCCTGAAATTAGTGACTTTTGGCTTCTGATGTAGCTGCTCAACCCATGAGGTAATGTTTTAGATTGTATACATTACTTTTTGATTAATGGATGAAATTTCAAAAGTGGTGAAATTTTCTTCCCTAACTGCCTGGTCTTTTGAATATTAGCTGGCGCACCAGTGGCTAGCCATCATTGATCCTACCTCGGGTGATCAACCTATCTAAAACGAAGACAAATGGATTATTGTGATTGTGAGTTCATGGCCTGAAATATACATATATAATTAATTTGTGCACTTATAACCATTTCTTGCAATTATATGTTTGTTTTTACATATGTGTAAGAACTTGGTGAGTAATAATTCTTCAACTGTGACAATTTAAGAATTTTCTTCCGAGAAACTGATATGTTAATGGAATTTCAGGTAAATGGAGAGATCTACAACCACAAAGAGTTGCATAGGAGTTTGCCAAATCACAAATTCAGAACTGGTAGTGATTGTGATGTTATCGGTCATCTGGTAAGAACCCTCTTCAGATTTCTTGATTTTTATTTTTGCCCCCATTTTCCCGTTGACTTCCTAAAGACCATCCCTTTTCTTGGGCAGGATTCTCCAGATCTAGCAGCTGCAAGAGAAGTTGCTGATTATTTAAGCACTGTTCACCACAAGTTCCATTTCATTGTTCAGGTATTTAAACAACTAATTATTATGTATTTTTCCATTGATGGATGATAAATAGATATATGTCAAATTGCAGGATGGTATTCATACAATTGATGACATTATATATCATATTGAAACATATGATGTGACCACAATCAAAGCAAGCACACCTATGGCAACGACTTTCTCTGAGTTAAGTTTTTCCATTAGATTAAATAAGTAAATTTTATTTTTATTGGCATTCCAATTTAGTATAGACGTAAATGAAGAGAAGATAATAAGAAAGATACTTTGGATGAATTTCAGGTGTCAGCATATAGCTTCCTATATCTTCCAACGTCCTATAACTTCCAATGTTTGAAACTATGATGGTACTTATTTTGTACAGAGTTAGTTTTCCTTTTTTGTTTTTGGCTTTTTTTGATATAAAAAGTTCATACATGATTTTAGGATGGTTTCAAGCATGCCGAAAGATGCAGAGAAAAAGAACAACACAAATACCATTCTCGACATCAAGCGAATGAATTTGGAATGGAGTTCATCCAGGTAAGTCAAACTCGAACTCAAACTAAACTAACCCTCAACTGAAACTAACTCCACTTCTAACTCAAACACTAATTCCAATCAAACTCGCATCCAACTCAAATTCGCATTCTTCCATTGCATACAACTCGAACTCGCATCCAACTCGAACTTCCATTGCATACAATTCGAACTCGCATTCAACTCGAACTTCCACTGCATACAATTCGAACTCGCATCCAACTTGAACTTGCACTCAACTCGAACTTTCGTTGCATCCAACTCGAACTTCCATTGCATCCAACTCGAACTTCCATTGCATTCAACTCGAACTTCCATTGCATCCAACTTGAACTTCCATTGCATCCAACTCGTATTTCCATTGCATACAACTCAAATTTGCATCCAACTGTAATTTCCATTGCATCCAATTCAAATTCACATTTAACTCAAATTTGCATCCAACTCGAATTTCATTACTTATAATTTTTCTCATTTGATTGTATTTTTATATTGCAATAATACTTTTACTTTTCACAAAAATATCATTTTTTCATTATTTTGTTTGTATCTTTTGATGAAATACATTGTGAATTTTAATGTGTGGTGGTTGGTTAAGAATTTTAGAATTGGATTTCTAGTATGGCACTAAATGTAAGCCTTGTATGCTATATTAATATGACCACTTTTTGTATATGCTGGATGGGATGTTTTTCTTTGTTCTACTGGATACCAGGGACAACAGCGCTCTTGTAGCTCGTGATGTTGTTGGAGTTACTGGCCTCTCTATTGGCTGGGGATTTGATGGTGAGAGACTTTGACAAAAAGGCTAGTGAAGAAAATATTTGGGCTTCGATGAGGAATTTTATTTTATTGACTTTACCTCCTTTTGTTTTGGATACAGGCTCTGTTAGGATTTCATCAGACCGCTTGAATGATGGCTGTGAACATTTTGAAGTTTTTCCACTAGGGCACTTGTATTCCAGCAAAAATGGTGGTCTCCGAAGGCGGTATAATCCTGCTTGCTTTTTTGAGGCTATTACTTCAACTACTTATGATCCTCTGGCTCTAAGGCATGCTTTTGAAAATGTAAGTTTCTTTTTTTTTTTTTCTTTTAATAGTTCTATTTTGAAGTAGCATTGTGTTTCTCCTGATTCCATCAAGTGTGGCCTTTTCTAATGGACTATGCCGACTGTGATAAAAGGTTGATGACTGATGTTCCTTTTGGGGTTGTTCTCTCTGAAGGTCTTGATTCATTACTGGTGCTTCTATCACTGCTCGATACTTAGCTCGGAGGCTGCCAAGCAATGGGAGCACAACTTCAATGCTTTTGTGTTAGTCTTGAGGTCAGTAAACTTTTATGTATGTGGGGAAAGCTGTAAACTTGGAAATTTTCTGCATGTCTTCTCTGATGAACAACAAATAACATCCCTTTTTTTGAGCAGGGTTCTCCAGATCTAGCAGCTGCAAGAGAAGTTTCTGATTATTTAAGCACTGTTCACCACAAGTTCCATTTCTTTGAAGTAAGGTAACCGACCAGAGCAAGAGATTTCTGCTCTATTTTGTTGCTGCACGCTCAGTACCAAGACCTTGCAAGTAACGATGACCTAATACAACGTTTCTTTCATTTTCCTTGTATAAACAGATAAAGGTCCTGAGAGCAAGCATGACAACATCTGCAGGGGGCTTCCTATTTCTATACAATGAATTTATCAACGTTGCAATGAGGATTTACTCTAAGAGGAAGATTGTAAGATGATGTTGTGCACATATAGTACTGCTTCAAGGGGCAGAGGAAATTTTTGACTTATGAAGGCGCTCTTTCTATGGCAACGGCTTTCTCTGAGGTAAGTTTTCCCATTATATTAAATAAGTAAATTATATTTTTATTGGCATTCCAATTTAGTATAGACGTAAATGAAGAGAAGATAACAAGAAAGATACTTTGGATGAATTTCAGGTGTCAGCATATAGCTTCCTATATCTTCCAACATCCTATAACTTCCAACATTTGAAACTACGAAGGTACTTATTTTGTACAGAGTTAGTTTTCCTTCTTTGTTTTTGGCATTTTTTGATATAAAAAGTTCACACATTTTCTTTCAGAATTGTATAATGGGAGGATTATAAAGCTCTCAATGCCATTTTTTGAGAGAATGGAGGCACTAAATCCTGTCCTAAGTGCAAATGTGCACATGCTGGGCGGTTTCCGATTCTCAATAAGGTTCACTTAAACTTTGAGATAATTTTGTGTCAATTAGTCTTTTTCTCTCTATCGTGTTCTCTACTGCAGGTATGATTCAAAATCCTCAGGTATGGAGGATCACGGATGCTTTAATGTCATTTATGTTTTTTTGGAGAAAAGGGTTTCAGATTCTCAGAAAAATTGAACCTAACTTGACTTTGAGAAAATTAGTGAGTATCACTTAATCTTAGATTTTACTAAAATTGCAAATTTCAATTGATTTTGGTATAACTGTTGATGTAGCAAGTATTTTTGTTCCAAAGCTGAATTGCAGAACAGTAAAGCAAGCAGGATGTGAAAAAAAACATTATGCCGTTAAACATTTTCCTTGGTGAGAGAATATTTCCATGAAATTGTTCTTAAAAATTTTGAATTTCAATCCCTCTAACTCTTGTATATATATTATTTGTTAATCGTAGATGTTTTGTAATTCATACAAACAGGATGCTGAAATTTGCAAATTTTTTTTCATTTTCTATGGGGTAGAGGAAATCCCAACTTACAGAAGGTGTTGCACTTTCTCTTGGAAATGGCTTTGTCTAAAGTAAGTTTACCCATTAAATTTCAGGTATTGCCACTAGTCTTTAGAGAAGGGTTGAAATGCCATTCTGCTTTCAATTCTTTTCTATTCTACCTCAAGGGTATACACCATTTCTAGGTAAGAGATAACCATGACATGAGATTTCTCAGACTGATTTCTTTTGTCTTTCTCACTCCCTCTTACTTTCCCTTCTGTGTAGTAGAGAAGATTGAAGTTTGATTCCATTCTACCTTAACGGTACATAACTTGCTGCAAGGTAAGAGATAATCTATTTGAAATTGATAGGGAAAGACTCAAAAATGGTTACTTATCATTTGTAAATTTTACTACTTTTTTTAGTTCTTATACATAATTTTAGGAAATTATTGATGGTCTCAAACATGTCAAAAGATGTGGGCAAAGAAATTAATGCAGATCAATCTCTATATCAAGAGAATGATTTTAAAATTCATTCAGGTAAGTCAAACTCCAACTTGACTCTCAATTAATTCATTCAACATTATTCATATTCTTTGGTCCTTTGTGATTGTGAAGCTGTGGTATGTTTGATTGGCAAGCATCCTGGAATTGATGACTTTTGGGATTTGATTTTTGCTGCTCAACACATGAGGTAATGTATGCAATTTCAAGAGACCTGAATTTTTTTCCCCTAACTGAAATTTGCAATTTTTGTTGCATCTTCTAAGAGGCAGAGGAAATCCCTAACTTATGAAGGTGTTCTTTCTATGGTAAAGGTTTTCTTTGAAGTAAGTTTGGCCATTATAGATTAAATAAGTAAATTATATTTTTGTTGGATTTCAATTTTAATTATGATCTATTTGAATATATTTATATATATATATATATATATAAGGGACCATCCTTATATGATATTAATGGAACTTCAGGTAAATGGAGAGATCTAGAACCAAAAGGAGTTATGAAGGAGTTTGCCAAATCACAAGTTCAGAACTGGCAGTGATTGTGTTTTTATCGGTCATCTGGTAAGAACCTTTTTTCCTGTTGACTCACTAAAGACCCTCCCATATACATATAAATAATAAAAAATTATGTCTTTCTGTCAGTATGAGGAACACTGGTAAGAACCTGTTTTCCTGTTGATTCATCACTGGTTGCTTCTATCACTGCTCAGTACTTGGCTTGGAGGCTTCCAAGAAATGGGTGGGTAGCACAACTTCATTCTGTCAGTGTTGGTCTTGAGGTCAGTAACATTCTTTTGTATGTGGGGAAAGCTGTAAACTCTGCAGGTTTTCTCTTGTGAACAATAAATGACATCCCTTTTCTTGAGCAGGATTCTCCATATCTAGCAGCTGCAAGAGAAGTCACTGATTATTTAAGCACTGTTCACCACGAGTTCCATTTAACTAACTGTTCAGGTATTTATGCAACTAATCAATTAGTATGTATTTTTCCATTGTTGGATGATAAATAGATGCAATATGTAAATGTTATATGTCATATTGAAACATAAGTAAGTTTTCCTATTAGATTAAATTAGTAAATTATATTTTTGTTGGCATTCCTCAAACTTTTATATATGTTATATTTGTTAACTTGTAGCTGTTTTGTAATACATTCAAACAGGATGTTGAAATTTGCAAATTTTTTGGCATCTTTTAAGAGGAGAGGAAATCCCTTACTTATAAGGTGTTGCAGTTTCTATGGCAAGGCTTTCTCAGAAGTAAGTTTACCCATTTGAGTAAATTATAGTTTTGTTGACATTCCAATTTGAATTATGTTTATTTTGAATATCCTTACATAATATATATTTCAGGTATTAACATCCTTCTTTAGAGAAGGTTCAAATGCAATTCTGCTGTTGTTTTCTTTTCCATTCTACCTTAAGGGTACATCATTTATAAGGTAAGAGATAATCATTTGACATAAATAGTGTCACACTTATTATAAATGTCACACTATATTTTTAAATTTTCATACATGATTTTAGGATGGTTTCAAGCATGCCAAAAGATGCAGAGAAAAAGAACAACACAAATACCATTCTCGACATCAAGCGAATGAATTTGAAATGGAATTCATCCAGGTAAGTCAAACTCGAACTCAAACTAAACTAACCCTCAACTGAAACTAACTCCACTTCTAACTCAAACACTAATTCCAATCAAACTCGCATCCAACTCGAACTTCCATTCCATTGCATACAGTTCGACCTCGCATCCAACTCGAACTTCCATTCCATTGCATACAGTTCGAACTCGCATCCAACTCAAATCGCATTCTTCCATTGCATACAGTTCGACCTCGCATCCAACTCGAACTCCCATTCCATTGCATACAGTTCGAACTCGCATCCAACTCGAACTTTCATTCCATTGCATAGAGTTCGAACTCGCATCCAACTCGAACTTCCATTCCATTTCATAGAGTTCGAACTCGCATCCAACTCGAACTTCCATTCCATTGCATACAGTTCGAACTCGCATCCAACTCGAACTTCCATTCCATTTCATACAGTTTGAACTCGCATCCAACTCGAACTTCCATTCCATTGCATACAGTTCGAACTCGCATCCAACTCGAACTTCCATTCCATTGCATACAGTTCGAACTCGCATCCAACTCGAACTTCCATTCCATTGCATACAGTTCGAACTCGCATCCAACTCGAACTTCCATTCCACTCCATACAGTTGGAACTCGCATCCAACTCGAACTTCCATTCCACTCCATTCAGTTCGAACTCACATCCAACTCGAACTTCCATTCCATTCCATGGAGTTGGAACTCGCATCCAACTCGAACTTCCATTCCATTCCATGCAGTTGGAACTCGCATTCAACTCGAACTTCCATTCCATTCCATGGAGTTGGAACTCGCATCCAACTCGAACTTCCATTCCACTCCATACAGTTCGAACTCGCATCCAACTCGAACTTCCATTCCACTCCATACAGTTCGAACTCGCATCCAACTCGAACTTCCATTCCACTCCATACAGTTCGAACTCGCATCCAACTCGAACTTCCATTCCACTCCATACAGTTCGAACTCGCATCCAACTCGAACTTCCATTCCACTCCATACAGTTCGAACTCGCATCCAACTCGAACTTCCCTTCCACTCCATACAGTTTGAATTCGCATCCAACTCGGACTTCCGTTCCATACAGTTTGAACTCGCATCTAACTCGAACTTACATTTCATACAATTCGAACTCGCATCCAACTCTAACTTCCATTGCATACAATTCGAACTCGCATCCAACTCTAACTTCCATTGCATACAATTCGAACTTGCATTCAACTCTAATTTGCACTCAACTCAAACTTCCATTGCATAGAAATCAAATTTGCATCCAAATCGAAGTTTCATTACTTATAATTTTTCTCATTTAATTGTACTTTTATATTGTAATAATATTTCTACTTTTTACAAAAATATCATTTTTTTCATTATTTTTATTTGTATTTTTTTTTTATTAATCACATTGTATCTTAAGAATTTTAGAATTGAATTTCTTGTATAGCACTGTAAACCTTGTATGCTTATATTAGTGTGACTACTTTTTGAATGCACCCCTTTTTCTTTTTCTTTTTCTTTTTTAAATTTATATTGATATTTTTTTTAAGCAAATAAATTTTTATATATCATTAATTTGATTTTATTTATAACATATTACCTAAAAATCAATGGAACTCTACTTTAATACAAATGCTATTAAAAAAAGGGACAATAAACTAATTTAAAAATTAAATTATAATTCAAAGTAAATAAAAGTAGTCAAATAATTTAATAAAATTTATGAAAATATTTTCATAATGCAGATTTTAAATTTTATAATGTGAAAGAAAAAAAATTATATACGACAATAACACGTATATAAAATAGTCTAACCATAAAAAATATATAGAAATGAATGAAAAAAATATTATATATATTATATAATAATAGCAAATCCTGAACTTTCCATAGAACATCACACGGAATTGATTGGGAAATTAATATAATTTTTTGTTAATGTTAAAAATCATTTAATTATTTATTTAAAATTAAAATTATTATAATGGTTAAATGACATTTTTTTTAATAACAATTTAGAAATTACTTTTTTTTAAATAACAATTTAGAAATGACTATAAAATTATTAAAAACGATTATTAAAATGTTATAGTAAAATTTAAATAATAAATATTAATAAAATAAAAATATTTTAGATAAGGTTAAAATTGTCAAAAGAAAAAAAAAACGCACCTAATAAAACTTCTAAAATTACGTATCCACCACAAATACATACTCTTTAGGCTACAATTTTCTGGTAAAGCTTTTTCTTTTTTTCTTTTTTTTAGAAGAAAGAAAATGAAAAAAGGGAAAGCAAAAATAAGGTAAAATTCGGAAATTAGGTATAAAATTAAGGGTAAAAATGGAACTCGAAGTGTTATATATATATAGACGATGACGCAAAACCCCCTAAAAAGGAGAGGAAAAAAAAAAGGGGAAAAAGATTGAAGCAGAGTAGTTTCCGTTATCCATTTTACAATCTCTCTCTGGGCATATCTTGTTCACGCACTTTCTCTCTCTATATCTATCGTTTTCTCTCTCTGAAGCTAGGGGTTGATATTTGTTGATTTGGTGTGTGTGGATCAAATTAGGGTTTTTGTTGTCCGATTCAAGACCGAGTCGACTCAGCCATGCATTCTGATTCTCTTGCTACCAACGCTTCCAACATCCCCATGGCTTCTTCATCTAATCACAAAGATTTTCCCAAGAAGAAGAGGGTAATTTGGTTTTCTGTTTTTTTTTTTCTTTTTCTGTCTCGCTCTCGTTTTTTTTTTTTTTTTCCTCTTTCAGGGTACATAGGTGGTTTTGTAAAATTAGGTTTTCTTTTTTATGTGTGCATGTGCATGCAATTGGTTTTTGGGAGTTTGGATTATTGTTGGTTTCTTTATTGATTTTATAAGGCAATTGATTAATTCCTAATGCATTAAGGGCGATTTTCAATTTTTTTTTTTTTTTTTTTGGGGAATGTATAAATTATTAGGATAAGGTGCATTCTAATGTAATGCAGTTGAGTCTGAATGTCTCTTTAATTTTGAATTCGTTAATAATAATAAAATTTATAGATTGTGTTTGAGCTTTCATTTTCTCCTCTCTTTTGTTTCTTTGAAGGTTAAATTTTATTTGTTTCCCCTATATTTATCCCTTTTAATGAACTTTATCTAATTCAACATTTTTGTTTGGATTCTTAAAAATTTTCTGTATTAATTTTCAGGCAAACAGGTCTGCCAAGTTGAAGCAGTGCAAGCTTGATGCTCGTCGCGAGCAATGGCTTTCTCAAGGTTTGTGAAATGTGAAAGCTAGCTTTGTTCTTGTGCCTAATTGTTACTTTACTTGCTTTTATTTGTATCATAACCTGAAAGTTTGTCTGTCTGTCGTTGGAATCGAAATATAATCTTACCTATGTTTATTTTGTAATTTGGACGTTTGGGGTTTACACAGTGAAGAACAAGGGTGGGAAGGATGATTCAAGTGGTGGAGGGACAGGTGGGTCATTGATGCATGGGAGCAATGGAAGTGGTAGATCAATTGGCAAACTGAAGATAAGGCCAAGAGGCGAGGAAGAAAATGATGGTGGATCTGTACACCATTACAGTGACTCTGAGTCGCCATCAAATAGTCCCACAAGCCATGCAAGTAGTGTCTTGGGAGGCAATGACTCTGGCACCACCTTCACTGGCAGTAGCAGCAGTAGTACTAGCAGTGGCGGCTGTTGTTCAGGAAGTTTGAGCGAAGAGGATGATGACTGTTTGGATGATTGGGAGGCTGTAGCTGATGCATTGGCTGCTAGTGATGAGAAACAGGAACAAAAAGAAAGTACTCCAAATTCATCCCCTGAGAATAAGAGTGCTGGATTGGTAGATGCCCCTCCGGAAGTAACAAGTCAGCAAATTTCCAACACTAATGAGTTCGAACCAAAGCTGGAGGATGGGGTGCCGCTGCAGACGAATGTAGTTAATTGCCGTGCATGGAGGGTTGATGATGCTCTTAGGCCTCAGAGTTTACCTAATTTGTCCAAGCAGTTCAGTTTTCCAATGAATTCAGATAGGCGATATGGGTGTGGAGGGTCTGTTTGGGGGTGCAAGAATGTTGCATCAGCTCCCACATCATGCCCAATCTGCTATGAGGATCTGGACTTCACTGACTCAAGTTTTCTTCCATGTTCTTGTGGGTTCAGGCTCTGCCTCTTTTGCCACAAAAGGATTCTTGAAGAGGATGGTCGTTGTCCAGGCTGCAGGAAACAGTATCACCCAGATCCTGTCGAAGGGGAGACTACTTTTGATGGAGGCAGCCTGACCTATCGGTTGGCCCGTTCTTGTAGTATGATAACAAGGTCTTAGGAAGGGTCTCTTTTTTCTCTTCAGTATGTATGTGGGTCACTTTCTAATGCAGTGTTGCTTGTGTTTCTACTTCTAGACTCTGATTTTCGTAGCTTTAGATAATGAAATAGGAGTGATTTTGAAGCACAGGATATTTAATGGTTCTCTTTGATTTTGGTCCATATCACTATGATGCTTGTGCTGATGTAGAAGATTGGTTATGTGAATACATAAAGTCGTATAGAAATGGAAAATATAATTGAAATACAGTTGTTTGTGTTGGACTATGTTGTTTTGGTTGCAGTCTACATGAAACACTAAATAAGAGCAGTCATTTATAAATCCATTTTGTTATATTAACAAAAATTTATGCAAACCTCTTTTATTGTCAACTATGTTTCCTCCTAGTCATGCATAATCAATTTTAATCAGTTCTGTATTTATATGCATGTATATATATATATAAGGGAGCAGTTTCTATGTCCTAATTGATTCAATTCAACTTTAGACAGGAACCTGCTTTTGATGCATGTCAGAGATATATATCAGAAAATTATTCTGTATTTGTGATTTATTGATTAACAATGCCAAGTGCAACAACTACTCGCAAGTGCTATGTCTCTTTGCTAGAAGAAAGTAGCTTGGCATGTGATGGACCTGGAGCTGTAATCTGATGGATAGTTCCTTCATCTTGAGTTTTTGGTTGTTTGTCAGGACACTGATATAAAAAAAAATACCAGAGAGAGAGAAAGAGGAACTTGTGTTATGGTGTTTAATGCGGAAAAAAAAGGTCTTGTATTTATTATGTGATTTCTTAGTGTCATTATCCAATGGCTTAAATATGCTGATATTGGTGATATGCTCAATTTATTCTTGTGTTGGATGAGAAAACCATTTCCTTAATCAACTAAATCCTCTTAGATGGAATAGTAAATTCCAGTGGGTTTTCAATTAGCTCTGGGAAATGAGGTATGCTGGTTTATGTTCTGGATTCTGGTTGTTTTAGATGTAACTTATTTATTTCTTAGGACTTCTCTGGTAGGATGACAAGCTGAAACAGAATTTGGAAGCAATTATTACTCGACATCTTTTATCTGTGGCATGACATATGGTTGCTATGGTGGAGCTTAGCTGCTTCATATCTATTGGAATTTGACTTTGAATGTACAATGTGATTTGTGAGGAAAGAAATTTTAGTTCTGGTGGTCAGGTTTCCAGTGTAATTTGTGCATTATATGATCTGATATATCTGCTTGTTAATTTGGTACTCACATCTTATATTTCTGGCAAGGAGGTGGAGTAACAGGAGAAGGACAAGACAAGACAGAAATATTTGTTTTTACTACTGCATGTATCCTGCTATATACCGCTCACCATTTCTGTCCTGATTTTGTTGTTCCATCTTACTTCCTGTTTATATTTCAGTCCACGTATCTAAAGCATTTAATTTTTTTGTAATGGCATTGGATCATATCTTAGGTGAAACTGCTGAAGAATAGGGTTGAATTCCTAAGCTCAGTAAGATGATGTGATTGAAAGATAATAAGCATTCCTTTTATTCATTGGATCTTTTTATATGTAGAGGAAACTAAGGTATACTTTTTGGCATAGACCATGGTTGCTGCAAACTTCTATGTAACAAATTAAGTTTATGACAACATGGTTTGGACTCTAGGGCTGGGAACACAATGCTTTGATGTGTCTTTGGATAAAATTGAGAACAAATGGTCCGGACTTCATTGGAATACTGGAAGTGTGTATTTAGTAGAAGAAAGATTGTTGAATTGTTCCTCCCTTTTGGGATGCACTGAGTTATAATTGCATGCTAGAGGCACATTAGTAATAGATTCAAGTTGAGTTCTATATTTTCTTCTGTAGTGAAGAGGCTTTTCTCTTTGCACCTACAACAGCAGCCTCGAACTTTTTCACGGTATGGTTCTATTACCTCAAACCATCCTCTAATAATGATAACTACAGCATGGTGGATTTTTACTAAATTTTTGTATGCTACATTCAATATCTTCTTGTGAATATTAGGTTTTGGATGCCATAAACAATGAATCTTGCTATTTTAGGATCTGAATTAGCATTTTTAATTTCACAGTCCTAACTCTTTGAGAATTACCAATATAATGGTGTACCTTGGGTATTTCGAAATATAAATTGCTTGGACAATAGGATAGTTCAGACTAAAATACATAAGAAAATATTTGAATTTTCACCCTTTTTTTTTTAAGAAATGAAAGATTTGTGGTTTGACTTTCTTTTTCCTTTTCTTTTGATCCTATGAATTCTATAATGTTGCATTTTGATGAGGCCATGCGCTTATATTGGGGAGAGATGTATTTATTTACCATCTTATGAAATATTTCATTACAATGCAGCCAGGGGAGGTTATTATTTCTATAATTTCAAACTCAAGTGATAGATATGAAGTTATTATAACATGTGTTTGCTGGAACTTGGGAAGAAAGATGAGGCATGGTTTTTCTGCAATGTGACACAGCCAGGGTCCATAGGTTTTGTTTTAGTGATTCTTCAGTCTTTAATGGAAGAAGATGAATTGTTTAGTCTAAAACCAATTATATTACTGGCCTTGAAAAGTTTTGGGATGGTCATGGTGACTTCATCTTCCTGTGTTAAAACATTTCTTGTAGTTCATAAAAGGTTACAATCAATTTCCATGGCAATTCATTAAAACATTTCTTGTAGTTCAGAATTTTTATGAGCTTTATGATTCATTGGATGTGCTCTGTTTCCAGTTGGTCTCTTTGGATGCTAAGGAGATTTAGAGTTTTTCCCCGAGTTAGCTGCATCACATCCTCTATTTACTTCATAAAATATCTGTGCTTGTCAGGATTTGAGAATATTAAACCTGATTGTGAATATGTTATATTTATACACAGAGAGAGTTCTAGGACTATCTAAACTGTCTCATATTGCTGAGGCTCTTTTGTTTCATTGCTTGATGATGTCTTTTTGCATACAATAGTTGTAACATCCTTCTTGTTGCATATTCATTATCTATTTTTTGTTTTCCGAGATAAAGGATGAAAAACTGAGGTAATGGTGATCAGCATTCAGTTTGTTTGAGTTCTGCAGTAATATCTTCATCCTACAATTCAGGTTTCCTTTTTGCAGCCTTTGGCATGATGGTGTAATGAGTTGTTTTTTTTTGTACGAAAGTACGAAACTTTTTTTCTTCACGAAAGCACGGAAGCTTTTTTTTTTTTTAGGAAAGCACAGAATTTTTGTTTTGTAAGAAAACTCAAAACTTTTGTTTTGTAAAAAAATGCAGAGGTTTTGTACAGTAAATTTGATCAAATAGTTTATAAAAGCATATTGAATGAAAGACACTAATATAATGTTAAATCTCTAAGAGAGCATATCCTCTCTTCACCCATCCTCTCCTCATCCAATGCTTTCAATCCGTAGGAATTGTTACGAGTATTTCCTAGTTTGGGCTAATAACTCCATTCAAGTGGATAACATGCAAAAGCACCATTTATGGAAGAAGGGAAAGTAATACTTACATATATGTTCTAAAGAGAAGTACCATTCCAAGGCGCTGGGGGATTGAATTTGTATTTGGGTATGTAATTGTTTTGAAACACATATTTTTGAAGGGCTTTTAGCAATGAATAATAAACCTTCAAGATTATTCTAGAGTGTTCTAAGCACATGTTTGAATCTTGTATCCCTCTTTTTAACCCTTATTCATGTTACCAGAGATACAAGATTCTAATCTATGTTTAGAAGGAAGTGTTTTCCACCACTTCTCAAAAGTAGACTCTTCAAAGAAAACATCTTTACTCAACTTCCCTTCAGACAACCATTTTGCTGCTAGTTTCTCCAATCTAACTACTTTCTCCACCACATCTCCAAATGGCACACTACTGATTTCCTCAACTTCAGCCCAGAAACAAGATTCCGAGCACGTCCCGGCTGCCATCTTCTCACTATGTTCTAACCATCTCTGTATAAATCTATACCTTCTTGGTCTAGCAGAGTTCAAATAAGGTCCAGTATCTTCATGCTTCAAGTGTCTGTAATAATTAGCAATGTCCAAAGGTTCAACCAGTCTCCTAAACCTTGTCCCCAATTCTATCCATTCTTTTCTGCCTTCAAATCCATCAGGAAGTTCGTATCTTTTCAACATTTCAACAATTTCATCCCATATTCCGACTAATTCTAGCCTTTTTACATTGGCATTGAAATCATGAATGTCTTTTTGGAGCTTGAATGCATCATAGTATCCAACTCTGCGAGCTTCACATTTTGTCTGGTATTCTTGAATCTTGTTTAGTCCTTCCCTTATACTTTCTTGATTAGAATCTATCTTTTCTTGGTTTCTTATCTTTTGACCCTCCAATTCTCCAGCAGCACGAAGACATAGCCTTGCTCTTGTGCTCTGTGATTTCAATAACTTTCCAAATTAGTATTATATAACTATAAGATGAAAGTTATAGAAATTTCCATAAATAGAAAAAAATTTCAAACTCACCAGACCAAGGTCATTCAAGGCAGTGTTTAGAGTTGCTTGTTCATTACTTCTGATAGTTTTTGAAGACAAAGGAAGATCCACAAGATTGTTGTTCAAATAAACAACATTTTGCATTTCTAAGCAATCCTCCAATTCATTCTCATAACTTAAATGTTCCTTTAAGCTTTTCCTGACAACATTTTGCATTTCTAAGCAATCCTCCAATTCATTCTCATAACTTAAATGTTCCTTTAAGCTTTTCCTGACAACATTTTGGATTTCCATTTCAAAGCTCCCACCAGAATCTTGACCTTCTGTTTCATAGCTTAACTGAGCAGTATAGAACAGCAGCTGGAAAACAGCATCAGGGTTCTCAACTACAACCAGCTTTCCATTTCCAGTGCAGAAAATGTAGGTACCAAAAGGTTTATATGGACTCAGTTCAATAAAGCTAGACACAGTTTCCAGCATCAAATTTGCACATCCCATTAGATTACAAGCAGAATGACTGGCTGCACATGATGCATTCCTCATCACAATCACAAAGAAAGAAATAGCTTCATTTGATTGCTCAATGGATTCTTGCTGAAAGTATGGTGATTTTGGATTTGTGTAAGGCAGGATTTGCTGAAGTCCTGGTTCAATGGAAGAGAGAGGAGCAAGCATTATTCGAGGGACAATGTCGTATCTCATCACAAAGTGTATGAAGTATTTAGCCCAATTTTCTCTTCTGAGAGCATGAGAAAAGATCCTATCACCAGTTAGTGGTGATCCAAATGTTACACAAAATGGTGGTTCGGCGTAATTGTTCAGAGATCTTGTGAACTTCTCCAGGAACCACAGGGCAGCAAGAATTGCCATTGGACCACCAGATGAGTGCCCTGTAAAGACTATCTGCTTTTTTTCAAGAACTGCTTTCTCTACCTGATATTCAAATGCATATGGTTATTGTTAGTATGTAACTAAAGGAATAGAATCAACATTCACATTCTAATATGTATTCTGCAGAATTAGCCCAATTGGGACATTTTTGATCATTTCTTGTCTGATTTTTATTCGATTAGTTCCAGAATATTCAAGACACTTCTTTTAGATTCCAGTCCTGTCAGTAGACAAAACTAGCAAAAACCCTCATTGAAATACAATTTGAAAAAGCTCTGCAGAAGAGATCAAAGATCATTGAAAAATAAAGATCATGCTGCTGATTATTTTAGTTGATAACGAGAATGAACTTTTCATTAATATCCCAACTATTTTCTGAATCCAATGAATTTTGAGCAAGCTCCCGGGAGGAATTGAATTTTTGCTCATACTGTTTGAAGTACTATTAGAGATTTGATTGATCGATCAAAAAATTACCTCTTTCTGAAACTGTGATTTTTGCAGAATTTTTTCAAATCTGCAAGAAAATGCTTCATTTACCACTGCTCTCTCATCAATTCCAATACTCACCAGAGAGGGAAACATGGAAGCATTAATCTTTGCTCCACCGAAAGGATTTCGGCTGTACCAATCATTGACAGCCCAGGAACCAGAAAAGGCGAAAACAGCATCGGAAGTAGTACAGTTTGCATCAAAGAGAAATGGCTTCTCTGGAGCTTTAAGATGAGCTTTCATGGCCAAGTTACATGCTTTCTTGATCACTTCCTCAGTTAGTCCAATACTATCTCCGAGCCTTCCTTCTACCATCTTTCCTTTTTAAGGGTTTTCTTTGCTTTAATGAATAATCAAGAACTGAGTTGATGCTTTCTTGAAATTCTGCAACAAATTTGATCGAGAATGGCTATGAAGAGGTTTTTTTTTTTTTGCAGTGGAAGAATTTTGACTTGTGAAGTCTTCCACCATGGCTTTATTCATTCCTAGCCAATCAATTTTCTGGCTGCAAAGAATTATTTTCAATTGAAAAATATATATTATAAATATAATATATATATAATTCCAATAGTGTTTTGATATAAATAAATTATTACCTAAAAGTATAAATAACAGATGCCTGCCCCCTCTTTGCAATCATGTATGGCAAATCATGGCGCCCTAATGGAGATTGAACAAGGCTGGAAGGTAAAATTTCTTCACTCTTCCTTCCTATTATACCTTCCCGGACAAATCTAGAGATTATGTTTGATTAGGGGAATCGGTGTTTTTTTTTTTTTTTGGATTCTGTTTCCATCTTATTTGATAGACATTTCTTCAGTGGCGAACGGAATGGAGTTTGGAATGTAAAACCTACTTAATTCGTTAGTGATTGTATTCAGAAACTGCTTAGAAATGAGATGATCCTATGAAACATTATTCATGGTTTTACACTTCAAAAAAATTTTATGATTTGTACTTACAGGATGAAATAATAGACTAAAATGCACTAATGTCCAGAAAGGAATCTTTCGGGGAAAAGAAAAAGGTGTTCTGGAGAAGAAGTTCTGACGGTTTCTGCATATATTGATCTGTGAAGAACATTCTTCATAATTACTGTCTAAATTCTAAAACAAATTTTCAATCCTATTCTAATATGAATAATAGGATTTCTTTCTACCTTTGTTAGAAATCATCTTCTTCTGAGTCACTGGACATAGTTCCTGGCTTTTCTGGCTTAAAATAAGACTGCAAGTTTTGGAATCTCACTGGAGTTCTTGGTGAAGATGATAATGGAGATAAAGGTGGCGATGATGGTGTACTTTTCACATCTTTCTTTTGTAGCTTTTTTGAAATTTCATTACAAACTTTATCAACCAAGTCCAGAAAATCCTTGACAATGGAAAACAATTGAAATGGATCTGTCCCTTTGTCTTTTGAATTTGAAGCTCCAGTTTGGTAATACTCTGTAGTTCTCTTAACAAGCTCCATTACCCTTACCTGTTCTTCTCCAACCACCTTAAGTTCCTCTTCACATTCCTCTAAGAACCCTTTCATCTCCCTCAAAAATCCACTTCTTTCACTACTTCCACAGCGTATCACAAGCTGTCGAATTTCATTGACTCGAATTGCAAGACCAGAATTCATGTTGATGAAATTCTCATAGTCTATCGTGGCTGCTTTCTTAACATTCGAAAAATCGGCGCTTAAACCTCCTAGTACTGGTAATCCCAACACAAGGAACTTTCTGTCTCTTTCTTCTTTGGTTTCTTTGCTATCTGAATATTGATGATGATCATAGTCTTTAGCAGTAGCGCAGCGTTTACCTTCTGATCTGATCACTTGCTCAACCACAAAATGAAGCAGAGTAGTCTTTCCATCTGTACTTTTTACAGATGAAAGTTTCCTTAGGGCATTCAGATTGAATCCTTGAGCATCTCCTCTAGCAGTTCCAGCATTCATTCTGTTTCCTGCCTTGAGAATTGCTTCCAAAAGTTTAAAGAAAATTCCTCTAGTTCTTAGCTCTTTACAGCTCAATTCAATTGTTTGAAGAGACTCCTTGAGCTGAAGAACTTCAGGATCATAACTTGATCTGAAAAGCATTGCCTTAATACGGATAAAAGCTGAGGGAACAGCTTTCAGGATGTGGTAAAGGAATGATTCTGCATCTGCAAGCCTTGTGGGGCTCCCATTGAATTGGAGAATTCTGGCTGCTTCTTCCTCTGTTGGAGAAATCCTTGTGAGTTTTTCAAGGACATCTGCACTAAGTCCATGTCCTTCCATGACAGATTCCAGGATTTCTTTTCGAGAAACTGACAGAGATTTAAGCACAATAGCTGTGTTCTGTGACTTCCTGGGATCAAGAATGAAAATTTGAGTTTGTGGTGCTGGTGCTGGGCTGGATGTTTTTGAAGTGTCTCTTGCTTCTCTGGACTTCTGATCTGGAGTTGTATATCCGAAAAGAGCTTCCATAAGTTCATCATCAAATCTGGAAATTGCAAGAACATACGCTTAAATGCATTAACAAAAGCAGATAGAAAAGTGAATATTAAGAGATCTTTTGCCATGTTCGGAGAAAGAACTTACCGGAATGATCCATCATTTATCTCATTCCACACCACTGAATGTTCAACATTAGTAGCCACCTTATCCCAGTGCAATGGCTTCAACTTCATCCTAATTTCACCTTTATCATCTGAATATTCTGGCATTGAAGCCTCTGTTCTTCTATATTCATATGTCTTACCTCTTGGTGGAACAGGTGGTCTTGCCAATGAGGATACACCACTAGACTTGGGTGGTGGAGGAGGTGGTATTCCAGTTTTGGTTTTAATTGGATTGAGTAAGGATGATGGTTTCAAAAAATTTCCACTAGGAAGTGGTGGAGGGGGAGGCTGAGGTGATGTCTGAGCTTTTACAAGTGGTGGTGGTGGTGGTGGAGGTGGAGGTGGAGGTGGAGAAGGAGGGGGTAACGGTGGTGGTGGTGGTGTTACTACTAGTGGAGTTTGTGGCAGTTGAGAAAATTTATGTCTTGAAATCTGTGATGTTTTTGGCACGGTATTGTTGTTAATTTGATGCTCTACTGGTGCAGGTTGTGACAGCCCTTCAAAATTATTGACACGGAAAGGCTGATGAAGAAGCAATGGAATCTCCTGGATTGGACTAGAAATGCCAGGTTTGTCTCCTCTATCATCTATCCTTTTCTCCTCTTCTTCTTCTTCAGTTATAGGATTGAACCAAACCTTAGAAAAACAACTTGTAAAACTTGCACCATCTGATTTCCTCAAATAAAGAACATCTCTACCGTTCTCATCTACAATTAGTCCCTTAAGAGTTCCTCCACCTCCTCCATGTCCCCTGAAATCTTCCTGTACCGTCACTACCGGTGCTGTTTCTCGTCGAAAACTCGAACTGTCCTTGCTGCTTTTCTTAAGCTGTCTAGCAATGAAAAATCTGTACAAGAAGTAGAAAAATATCCCAGCAAGAACCACACTACATGCAGCAGTAGCTGCAACAGCCTTCACCACTACTCTTTTCTGTGACATGGATGATCACATCACAGATTCAAAACTCCTCCATGTTTGTCTTAAAGAAATCAGAAACCAGTTAAGTTTGATTCAAAGCCAAGTCTTGTTTCAAACCTTCATCAAGGGAAAAGAAAAAAGAAAAGAAAAGATAACATTGATTAGCAGGTAATTAATTCATTGTAGTAAGAAAAACCCCCATTTCTATTTGTTTCCCTTCTTGTGTAATTTTTTGAGAGAGATAAATATATATATATAATGGTGTTGACTCTTTCAATTCAAAGAAGGTTGTTGATATTGGTTGGGTGTTTTTTAAAAGCCTTTCCATTCTTGTCTGGTGAATTAAATATATATATATATATATATGTATGTATTTTAACTTAAAGAACAGTGGAAAGGTGACTTATTTATCAAAGAAAAACAGAAGGGATATTATTTGTATTGTCCATTTCGATGAAAATGTGCAGATGAAGAAGTGGCCAATGTTGTCAGCTGGTTGGTATGAATTTTAACTCTCCCTCCTCCGGCCTATCAAAACATTTGTTGTTTGTGAAGAAGATGACTTCTATATTAATTTAGCATATCTTTCTGTGTCATGTTTTCAAGATTTCTTGTTGAATATTCTTTTTTTCTTTTTTTCCTTTCAAAAATTAGCCTTTTTTAATATATATATATATATATATTGCAAGTTGTTTTGACAAACATTGTAGTGAATGATGCTGTGTTTTTTCTATGTCTTACAAGAACCGCCATCTGGTTTGTTATCTGTCATCAAATTGACATGTCTATTAGGCTTTTGTTTAATATTAGACCATTTCTTTAGCCTTTGGAGTCACTATACAGTAAAAGGGTTGTTTTAAGTATTTTTAAAATTTTGTAGATTTATATTATGATAGGTATATGAACGTCACTTTCAATGTATGATAAATGCTCAAAGTCCCACATCGAATTCAAGAGACATGCTCATTAAATGAAAAGAAGCTGCCTCAAAAGGATGGTGAGTTGTCTTTAAATACTACTACTCTCTTTAAATTGTAATGATACCAATTTTTATTGATAAAAGCATAAAAGCAAGAGGTCATGACACAAAGAAAACCTTGAAGTTGATTTTTGTTGGAGCAAAGGTGGAAATAGATGAAACTAATCAAAAATCAAAGTTTTATTTGAACATTTTTTTCATTTGAAAGTTGATTTGGAAAGTTGTAGCATATAGTCATTATTAGTGGATAGCCCACCATAGAAAACACCACAAATTATTTTAGTATTACTAAACATTATTACTATAGACAAAGTCTAGAAATTTCTAGTTCATAATATTTTTCTTTAATAATGATTATAAAATGTCAAATTTTGCAACCCTTTTGGGAGAGATTGATTGCTTTAGTAGTCAATGTGTGTCTAGGGCAACAAACCCACTTAGATTACTATTTCTTGTCTAAAATTAGCAAGAAAACAACTCTCCATTCAAACCAACAAGAATCAGTCTAATAATGAAGAAAACAAAACAAGCTTCAATCACAAGACTCAACAACAAAGTTTGGTTTTTTTTAAAAAAAAATTGTGCCTTGATATTATTATTTTCCTTTAAGGAAAATAGAAAGTTAGCCCATTAATATATATATATATATATATATGTGTGTGTGTGTGTGTGTATTTGTTTTGCATTAATTCAAAAGGTATTTATAATTAATTTGATGGAAAATTATATATATAAGTTAAATGAATTTCAATATAGGATATTAGAGTTGTAGAAAGTTTTAACTTTGATAATTTAGAAAATAGGGTATCTTTCCACTTTAACATTGTAATGATGAAATAGAATTTTGTTCTCATATTTAGTAAATAGGAATATAACTACCTAACACATTTACCAAATACTACTTGAAATTTATTGAAAAAAAAAGCAATGAAATGTGGTCATTCAATGTTAGGACAAATTTTGGATGAGTTAGACTTATGATTGTTTGGTCCAAAATATATGTAAATCACTCTCAACCACCACTATTTTGGTACTTCATGTTAGAATTACTTGTATTGTTTTTAATAATTTATTCCTATTTTGAGTTGGATTCCATACTTATATTTCTATAGAAATAAAGCTCTGAACTTGAGACTTTGCATATGTATAATAATACATTGGCCTAGTTTCCTTCATTAAATACCTTATTAGTAATTTTGAAAGTTTCTTCTCTAAACTAAGAGAAAAAAAAAAGGATGAAAATTGGAGATTACCAAGTCCTAAATAACTCAAAACCATGAAATTAGGTTTCAAGTCTTTATCACATGGCTGTTACAACTTGGAGAAACATGGAGAGGACAGTTAATAATACCAGCAAAAATTATTGTGGCTGCACAGAATCTTTGAGTTGCCCATCTCTGCTTTTGGGTGAGGGAACATTAGGGGACCCTGCAACCAGATATGGGGAATTTTCTTGTCCACACCAGAAAACTCATGCTTCATATGTATAGTTTTTTTTTTTCTGAGATAAAATAATCCCCATTTCAACCCAAAATACAAATAATCAATCAATCAAGATTGATGTAGCAAAAATTTCCTTGATCATCCACCAAATTTGCAGGTTCTGCATTCATACAGTTGCAAAAGATACTATCTTGAAACCAAAAAATTGACTGCCAAGCAACATTTTTTTTTCCATTTTATAAATAACAACTGATCTAATATCCATTTCTATTTAGAAAAGGGTTTTCTAATTGGGGATGTTCTCTTCAGGTAAGCATGTACATTTTGTAATGATCTATGAACAAAAAATGTCAAGAAGTGACAGACTACACACACCATAGGCAAAAGAGGTTCTTTGGTTGAGCCAAATTACCAGACTGCTATGAATCAGTAGGAAGGTTGTCAGTTCGAGGTCGTTTCAGTTGAGGTTCTTTGGATTCTGTTCTTGCTGGAGATATTGTTAGCATTGTCGAACTACTAGCATTGTCCGATTCATTTTGTGATGAGTAATGAGACTCTTGTGATGATGATGATGATGATGAGGTTGATGTCGATTTTGACAAATTTGAAGTGCTGAAACAAGTTAGGTGTGACAATGGCTGATCAGGAGACGATGGTTCATCATCAAATAAACATCTTTTACGAGTTTCTTTATGCATCTTCTTCTCTTCTCCAATTGTTTCAAGATTTTGTTTCTTTCCAATTTCATCTCCTCCTTTAAGGACAGAATCTTTAATTCTTTTAACATCAGATAACTTCACTGGTTTCACAAGGAATTCTTCTGCACCTTCCTCCAAACATCTGGTTCAAAAAAAAATGAGATACAAAATGTTTCCATCAGTTTGATCAGCATATATATATACATGTATGTAAACATAATCTCATTACAGATTGTATTGTATTCCAATAATTCTATCTCTACATGGTTATGCACTATAGTTTATTCCTTATCCTCAAATAAATTCCTCTGCAATCATTTTCAATCAACAATGATTCTAAATGGCAATCGAATTAAAAGTAGAAAAACTTTCTATAACTTAGCTTAATACAAAATGTTTACCGAGAAGAATTTACCTATCTATACGAGCGAGAATATTTTCTGATGACATAATCACCACTGGAATTTTATTCAGAGCTGATGAACCCTGTTTCAAGCAGAGGATATAGATAAATTAGAACCCACCATTTCCTTAGCTCTAAGCATTATTACTCTTATTAGCAATACATAAATGTATGGATATGTGTGTATGTGTGTGTGTATATTTATATATAAACGTACTTATAGATCATCAGAAAAGGTCCTATTTCAGCTAGGGCTAAATATATACATTTGGGATTGTCTTGTTACTAAAAAGAAAAACATAAATTACAGAAAATCTACACTGTGGCTAACCTTGATCTTCTTGAGGAGCTCATAACCAGTCATCCCAGGCATAGAATAGTCAGTCAAAATCAAATTTACCTTCAAATCCTGAAAATTAAACCAAAATATAAATGATTACAGAAAACAGTAAAAAGACATTGATTTTCTCTTAAAGAATGCTCAAATAAATGGTAGAAATAAATGATACTTACATCAAATCCCACAGCATTCTTATCTCCATCCAAACCCAGATACTGCAAAGCCCTTCTCCCACTTTCCACAGCTGTCACTGCAAAAAAGAAAAAAAAAAAACCATTTCAATACTCAAACAAACATACATATATATATCCCAGAACCAAAAGATCCCCAATTCAAGAAAAAGAAAGAAAGATAAAAATCAAACCTTTGCAGGAAGATATCTTGAGCAACCTCTCAATAACTTTCCTATCCACAAGACTATCATCCACAGCAAGAACATGTAATTCCTGAGCACCAGCACCAGCTGAACAATACTGATTAGCCATACCCAATTTTTCTATCCTATAGACAGAAACTGACTGGAAAAAAGGGGAGGAAAAACAAGAAAGAGAAAACCCTTGTATAAATGACGCGTAGAATGCAAGCCCCAAAAATCTCCTTAATCCCCAAGAAAATACAAATGGCACATGAAAAGATACACACTCTTATATACATGTGACTTTGTTTACAATGGATGAGAGAGAGAAAAGGAAAAATATAGGGACAGAAAGAGAAAATAGTGGGGGAAAATCTACTTTTGGGAAGCTAAAAGACTAAAGCAAAGATACTGTAAGATCTTTGCAAATCTCCATGGCATTATCTTACCTGTCTCTTTAGCTGACACAACACTATTGCAAGTCCCACCCCCCACCACCCCTCTCCTTTTTTCCAAAGTAAAAAATAAATTGTTAAACAGTCCTTTCTCTCTCTATCTCTATCTCCATTGCTTTTCCTGCAAAGTTACAGAACAAAAACAGTACAGAAAGACAGTTTAGAATTACTGCTACAACCTTTAGTGAAACAAAAATGGAATGCCATACAATTCGCATTTTTTACTCCGTTTGTGCGTAAACGTGTAGTGTGATAACTGACTCATCAAACCACTCTTTTTAGAGAGAAAATCCGTGTCGTCACTGTTTCATATTCTTCTCTCTCTCTCTTTTTTTTTTTTTGTTCTTTTGCATCTTTCAGTAGAAGACATATACATACAACTGTTTCATTGAATTTGGGATTCTTTATTGACTGTAATTCTTCAGTTTTTCTATTTCAATTTCAAAATTTAACACATAAAATGCTTAGATATATATATATATATGTGTGTGTGTGTGTGTGTGTGTGGAGATTACAAGGAAAAAGTAAAATGTAGCAGAATTAGGGCTGTAGTAGACAGAGTCAAAACGGGTCATACACTCAAAATCTAGAGAATTTGACTGATACAGTGAGGTAGTTGCGTATGGTCAATTCTTGAAAATACAAACTGATTCGCTTTCTCTTTCTCTCTCTAAAACTAATGCTTTCAAAAATCCCTAAAAAAGTAAAAAAGGAAATAGCTGTAGTGGATGGATCAAATTCGAACCTCCAATACCGCCGTCGAAGCGACGGCGACGAATTCTTCTTCAAAAGTGGAAAGCCGCCTCCTGTTTCAAAGCAGTCCGAATCTCTGAGAAACTTCAAAAAAGCCATTAAACACAAATGTTTTTTAAAAATTAGAAAAAGGAAGAAAAGATTCGTCTGCGACTTTTTTTTTTTTAATTAGTTAGAAAGGAGAGAGAAAGGAAAGAAAAAAGAAAAAAAAAAGTGTGAAAAGAGATCGATTACACATTCCCATGCTGCTACTATAATATCCTGATTGAAAACACCACCAAAAGAGATTTTGTTCTTTATTTTATTTAATCGGTGCTTGCTGTAACAACAACTGCTACGGCGATGATGATGACGATGATGATAATAATGGGAAAAAACAAAATCGGCGAGAGATCGGTGATGGCGGTGGCGGTAATCGGCTGTAGAAAAATAAATTTTGAATCTCTCCCTGTCTACTGCCTCCATTTGCGTGTTTCAGAAAGGACCGAAAATCCGCCAGGTTGTCCTTTTCACGTACTGCAATCACACCATTTGACACTACAATTCCTTTCCTTTCTTCTTCTTTCAATTAATTAATTTATTATTTATTCATTCCTCTCTGTTAAATCTCTACCCCTAACACTTCTCCATCTTCTTCTTCCCCATTTTCCGTCCAATATTATTTCTTCTATGTACATTATTTAATAACTTTTTAGAGATCTCTGAAACAAACAAGATAATAGTACAGGAATGGTGGAGATTAAGGAATAAAATATTTCTTCTGTGTTTGCATTAAATTATAAGTAAATAATAATAATAATAAAATCCTTTGCTTGAAAGATGAGAAAAAAAGAGATACGGGTGGATTATGGGGATCAGCTAAAGCTTCGACCTTTAGGGATATGGTGATGTCCTGCTCATATGTCATATTCATATATCAAAATTTAATGTTTCTTAACTCACTTTCTCTTTCTCTCTCTTCCTTTCAAGTGGAGTTTTTTTTTTAATTTTTTTTAAATAGATTAAAAAAAATGGATCCGATCTTAATGAAACCTTGCTATAGTCGTATCTCCTTGGTCGTGGGAAAAGATTTTCTTTCTAATTAATAATAAAATAAACCATTATTTGGACTGAATTGTTTGAAGAAACACTTTCACTTTATTATTTGGTAAGTGTATCTATAGTGTATGTATAGTTAACTTTATTTTCCATTTTGTAGTCCCATGAAATAATGGTTATGTGGTCCGGTCCACTATAATTATGTACATTATATATATATATAATATATATATATATATATATATATGTATGTATGTATTATAAGAATAAAATCTGACATGTCTTTGGATTTGGACCTTCTTGCTCCGTGTATTTTATTAATTTAAATTAATGTAATTCTTATATGCTAGTTAATTCTAATATTATTTTTAAATGTGGGATTTGGATTGAAACTCAACAAATTGTGTCAACAATGTCTCTCTAGGGATTCCAACTATGAGAAGAAACCTTTAAATTAGTTTGAGGCGAGTTAGTGCTATTATATTAGAGTAAATTCTGACTGTAAATTTTAAATAGTTGTATATAATCATAATATATTCATTTACAAAGGGCTTAGTGGGATTTATTTCCTTCAAGATATTCTATATAACTTTGAAGACTTGTTGTTTGAACCAACAGATTTTGAAAGCCTATGTAAAGGAGATTTAGCCCAATATTGTCCATTGGGCCGATATCCAATACTGGTTTTGGGCGGGGGTTGGGTATGGATTGTTTCTTCTCGGCCTCCCTCGTTCAACGAAAACATCATTTCCCGGTACGGGAACATTGCCAGTACGGCAACTGCTCGCGACAGTTATGGAGGAGGAGAAGGCCGCAGCGTATTACGATGAATTAACACGTAAAGGAGAAGGAGCTGCAAGATTTAAACAAGGTCTTGGCTTCAGTTCGGCTTCAAATGACGCGGCTCCGTCCCGAGGTTCTGCTCTTTCTTCGTCTTCTTCTTACCTAAGCTCATTCGTCAAAGCCTCAAGTCCTTCCAAAGCCTCCGAGCTTCAGAAAGAAGCTCAACTTGCTTCAATACAAAATAAATTGACGAAGAAGAGGAAGCCAGGGGAGGTTCAATCCCAAAGCCAATCTTCTTCTAGGGTTTCTAGAGACAGAGACAGGGATGATAGACACTCAAGCCGCCGAAGCCGAGATAGACATTCAAGGCGAAGCAGAAGCCGGGACAACGACAGGCGATCAAGGCGCAGGAGTCAGAGTCGAGATAGGGATAGGCATTCAAGGCGATGGAGCAGAAGCCGTAGTAGGAGTAGGAGTAGAAGTAGAAGCAGAGATGATCATCGCCGGAGGCGTGGGCATAGAAGTATAAGTAGGGAGAGGGATAGAGAGAGGGTAGAGAGCAGGAGAAGGAGGAGGTCCAGGAGTGAGTCTCCCAAGCGGAGAAGATCTGAGAAGAGGGATTCAAGGAATGGTAGTAAGGTTGAGAATGAGAGAATTCACAATGTTGATTATGCAAAACTGATAGAAGGATATGATAAAATGGTATGTGTTACTTCAAATTGTGACTTGATTTTCTTGCTATTTCAATGCTTGTTGCTTTTGTGTACATTCTAATATTTTATTGCTTTTATTGAATTGTTATGATTAGCTGATTGTGTTTAAACCAAAATATCAAAAGAAGGATGTTCGGTGATCTATGGAAAATATTTCCTCCTTCTGAAAGGAAAGAGTAGTTTGCTTGATTATTAGTTCAAATACGTAAGGTTCCACTCTGTGCTTATATGTCCACGTTCATCTTGCTCCCTCTTTCTATAATTGTTTTTCACTAGAGGCACTAGTGAACTTTTCTTATTGTTAAATAGGCATATTTTTGCTACCTTAGCATTAATGGTACCATACTATAAATGTTTAGTTTGTCATGATTATGATAATAATGTTTAAACAAAGTAGATAAGATATTAGGGATCAGCGATTGTGCTTCTTTTTCTCTGTTATTGGATAAATAGAAAAGTTAGTTTATTACAAAGTACATTGCAAGCTTTTTCCCTGTCTCTCTGTTTTGTTGAGATGGATATAATTAAAGTCACAAAGTCTGTTTATATTATGAAAACTAAAGTGTGTTAAATTTACTCTGATCTTTCATTCCTTGAGCATCTATCTGAAATCTGTAAATCTCTTACCTCATAAGACAATTATTATACTGTAGACTGATGGATGTGTATACTCTTGATATGAACAGATGCCAGCTGAAAGGGTCAAAGCCAAGATGAAACTTCAGATTTCTGAAACTGGTACTTAATAGTTTTTGTCAAATTATTTGCACGTCCCATTTCACATATGCATATAACAATGTTTTGAATATTTTAGTGGTAGAAATCTTGTTGTGAGGCCTATGACAAGTTATTGGATAATTTTCACCAAGTTACATAGGAGAGGAAAGTATTATTTTCCTCACTTGCTCTCCCTTATTTTTATGATCTCTTTTTCTCTAATATCATTGTAATACCATTTGCAAGGAAAATGGATGCATGCTCCCGAAAACTTAATCAAGTTCCAAATACAGGAGGTGTTGATAGTTTCTCAACTTCCAGTACTGCTTCCTCTAGTTAAATCATCCATAAAATCTTCCTCTTTTTATTTCTGTGGACCATGATCCACAATTCACTAGGGACCTTGGGCTGTTAGATTGTGAATTCAAAACTCTCAAGAGGTTTTATTGCACATTTCAATGTGTCAAGCTTGTTTACACTTCAGGAGTTAGGAGACCTATGTGTCCAAGTCATAACCTTGTTTTAGCATGGTATGTTTTCATAACTAGCACTTTCTTTCCAACTGCCAAATTGGAGTATCATGCTGATGATTGGTTGAATATTTATTTAATTGGCATTTTACATTTCATGTTTATTTTATCCATATTGCTATTAACATGCTGGTACTGAGATCATTTAAATTACTGAGCTGAGATGTTCTATTTTGTCTTCCATGCAGTTAAAAAGGATGAAGCTAATATGGGCTCAGGGTGGGAAAGGTTTGACTTTGACAAAGATGCTCCTTTAGATGATGATGAAGAGATTGAAGGTTAAAACCATTACATATTTTCTTTCATGTTATCTCATTTTTGTTAAATTTATAATTGCAGATATTTGTGTTGTGGTAGTTTTCAATTGTTTGATAAAAATCATCTGTAGTATTTGCTTGTTTAACATCTCTGCTTTCAAGTAATCCTTGTAACCTTGTTTCTATGTCTGATTTTCCAGTATCTTGGGAGGGGAAAGGTGGGTTGCTCATCATGGTGGGATAGTGGTGGAGATCTATTAAGTTAGACTCTGTTTCTTTGGATTGGTCTTGTTCATTTTTCTAGTGTCTCGTTTAGGTTGCACTTTGAGGGAAGGACAGAATGTGTGTCTATTTCCATCCCAAGCATTGATGAGATTATATAAATTGAATGTTCTCATGCCACCTAGCATAGTGTTTATGTCCATGCTTAGGATATCCTCCAGAAATGTTTCTACTCATACCTTGTTTAGAATTTGTTCAGTTATTCTGCAGAATGTGTTCAAAAACTTTAAAGCAGAAAACAACTGAATAGAGCTTCTCTTTTTTTCCATGACTTAAATATCTGGAAGCAGAATTTGCTTAGTTTTCCTGGATGGCAGTTTATAGAAGTTTTTTCTCCTTGGCAAACAGATGCTTTTATTTGTTTGTTCTACATTGGAGGACATGGGGTAGAATCAATTGCCCCGCAAGTAATTTGAATTCCAATATGACTCAGAATTACCATATTGTCAAATGGTAATCATTTGCATTGAACAAGCATAAGAAGTTTGTTACTGCATGGATGGCAACAAGTTTTGTTAATTGTGTTGGTTATTATTATATCATGACTAGAGCTCCCGGTATGTTAGAGGGTTATAATTTTTAGAAAATGCAACAATTGACAAATTATTGGCTGTTCTGTTCCGAAGTACAATTAGCGATTACATGGCCAGCTTCTTATAACTTAATCGATTCGATAGGCAGCCTTCTAAGTTTTAGTGATATGTTGTCTTCTCTGGGATTTTCCCTTTTATAGGTGTGAATCATATCTTGAACTGTATCTCTTGGGAACATTAACCCAGTTTTATACGTGCAGCTGCTGAGGATGATGCAGTATTAGTTAAGCACATGGGTCAAAGCTTCCGGTTTTCTGCAGTGGAGGTACTTTGCATCTTAATTTTCTCTTAATCTCCCGTCGATTGGTAGTGATGTGTGAACAAGGGCTAATATAAGTATCTTCTCTTACATTAGAACATGAGCGAACACTAATGCTACTATAATGCTTCTTTAAAGGCAAGGAAAGAGGATGATTTGAAGGCTGCTCACGACAGAGCAATGTTTGGAGCTCCTTTGCTTCCGCCTTCACCTGAAAAGGATGAAGAAGACATAAAAAGTACCAAAGAAGAGACTACTGAAAGCGCCACGGTCTCTAATCTTATAAGTGACCAGGTAAAAAAACATGCTAAATTCTTACTTCTTTCTCTGCTGGCAAGGATTTTATCCATTACTCTTCGCATTTGATTTTGCTTCTTAGGTTCTCACAATGCAACAAGGTTCTTGGCGTGATCGTATACGGAAAACTTGATGTCCTATTGCAGTGGATGTAGAACTAGTACATTGTTAACCTTATCAACGTGTAACATGGATGTAGATTTGTTCTTTGAGTGCAGTGTCCTGAATATCCTGATATTCGAGTTCTCCGAGTTCTATATCTTCTGCAAGTTTGCTCCTTTGTAAAAATATGTTTCTTATGAGCATTTGCGTGAGGATAGAAGAATGGAAGATTCTTTTTTGGTGTAAATGGGTGCATGTTGTTCCCTGTCTTCTATGCTTAATAAACCCCCTTTTCGCTTTTTGTGACGTTTCAATGTTTATTTATATATATATATGATGAATTAAAAGAATGTCTAAATATACATCTCAAAAGCCACAATTGGTGATTTTAGATTTTATGAGATTCTTATTATTGCATATCAAACAATATAGTAGTTTGTAATTGAGAAAATGGTAAATAATGAACACGTGAAGGTGAGTTGATAAAGAATTTTTAGTTGAAGTGAAATTAAGGGTTCAATTTCATACATGCAATTATTTAAAATTTTGAGGCCAGAGCTTGTTCTCAAGATCATTGGAACGAGAATTAGTACTAATCCAGTTCGAACGAGAATTAGTTTTGGGGTAGAGCTTCCTCTCAATTGTCTGTGGTTTTCTAGTTAGAGTTTTGGGATAGAGCTTTGTGGTTTTCTAGTTAGAGTTTTGGGATGGAGCTTTGTGGTTTTCTAGTTAGAGTTTTGGGACAGAGCTTCCTCCTAATTATCTGTAGATTTAGCTCTTGAAATGAGAATTAGTACTAATCCAGTTCGAACGAGAGAGCTTTGTGGTTTTCTAGTTAGAGTTTTGGGATGGAGCTTTGTGGTTTTCTAGTTAGAGTTTTGGGACATAGCTTCCTCCTAATTATCTGTAGATTTAGCTCTTGAAACGAGAATTAGTACTAATCCAGTTCGAACGAGAATTAATTTCCTCCCAATTATCTGTAGATTTAGCTCTTGAAACGAGAATTAGTACTAATCCAATTCGAACGAGAATTAGTTTTGGTTCCTCCCAATTGTCTGTGGTTTTCTAGTTAGAGTTTTGGGACAGAGCTTTATGGTTTTCTAGTTAGAGTTTTGGGACAGAGCTTCCTCCCAATTATCTGTAGATTTAGCTCTTGAAACGAGAATTAGTACTAATCCAGTTCGAACGAGAATTAGTTTTGGGGCAGAGCTTCCTCCCAATTGTCTGCGGTTTTCTAGTTAGAGTTTTGGGACATAGCTTCCTCCCAATTATCTGTAGATTTAGCTTAAATGTGTCCTTTGTAATTGAGATTTATCTAAAACATGAAAATAAAAAATAGTATTGGTAAGACTTCAAACTCAGTTTTTAAATTTTATTTGTGTTTTAATGATGTGTAAAAATGTAACTGTATAAAGGAAAAAAAGACATTATTACTCATTAAACTTAAAAAGTTTATTTGTCACTTTATATTATTATTTCATATCGTATATTGAATTAAAATTTAATAATATATATATATAAGGGGAGAGAGAGAGAGAGAGGAGAGAGGAGAGAGTTGAGAGTTTGTTTCTCAAAGATTGATTGAAGATGGAAAATAATTGATGTAATTCAAGTACCTCAAATTGAGGAATTTACTAACATATATATATAGGCCACATTTACCTCAAATTGAGGAATTTACTAACATATATATAGGCCACATTTTACCTAACCCACTAACATATACATCCACTCATCCACTCTAACAATATAATACATATAGATATACATATAGATATATATATATATATATAGATAACAATATATACATATAGATATATACATATAGATATATACATATATCTATATAACTAACACATGTCTAATATTAGGTGATATTTATCACCTTACGTAATTTTCTGGGATGATGGACATCCATTAATTTAATGAATCTTTGGGATTTATAACACTCCCCCTTGGATGTCCATTACATAAAGAATAGGTCTCATTAAAACCTTACTAGATAAAAATCCAGTGGGAAAAAAAACTCTAGTGAAGGAAAAAGAGTACACTATTCTTTATGTGTAGATTTCTCCCCCTGATGAGATGATCTCTCGAAATCTTTAAACCGACGTAAACCAATTTTATATCTCAATTTTTCAAAAGTTGATGTCGGAAGAGCTTTAGTGAATATATCTGTAAGATTATCACGTGATCGAATTTGAAGCACATCAATTTCACCATTCTTTTGAAGTTCATGAGTAAAGAAGAATTTAGGTGAAATGTGTTTCGTCCTATCTCCCTCAATATATCCTCCTTTTAATTGAGCAATACAAGCTGCATTATCTTCATATAGAGGAGTTGGAATATCTCTTCTGGAGGATAAACCACAACTCTCTCTAATGTAATGTATTATTGACATCAACCATACACATTCTCGACTTGCTTCATGAATGGCTATTATCTCAGCATGATTAGAAGAAGTTGCTGCTATTGTTTGCTTCGTGGAGCGCCATGATATAGCAGTATTACCATATGTAAATAAATAGCCATTTTGAGAACGTGCCTTATGCGGATCCGAAAGATAACCCGTATCTGCATATCCAATCAGTTCTGGATCATTTACATTTGAATAAAATAATCTGAGGTCAATTGTTCCTTGGAGGTATCTAAGGACGTGTTTAATACCATTCCAATGTCGTCGTGTTGGTGAAGAACTAAATCTTGCTAATAGATTTATAGCAAATGCTATATCAGGTCGAGAATTATTTGCAAGATACATCAGTGCACCAATAGCACTCAAATATGGTACTTCAGGACCAAGTAGTTTTTCATCATTTTCTCGAGGTCTAAATATGTCTTTATTTATATCTAGCGACCTCACGACTATTGGAATACTCAATGGATATGCTTTATCCATGAAAAATCTTTTCAACACTTTAGCTGTATATGTTGACTGATGAACAAAAATTCATCTTTCATATGTTCAATTTGAAGCCCGAGACAAAACTTAGTTTTTCCAAAATCTTTAACTTCAAATTCTCGTTTCAAACAATCTATAGCTTCTCGAAGCTCTTCTGGAGTTCCTATGAGATTGATATCGTCAACATATATAGCAAGAATCACAAAACCAAAATCTGTTTTCTTAATAAAAACACATGGACAGATTTGGTCATTCTTATATCCTGAATTCAATAAGAATTCACTAAGGCGATTGTACCACATGCGTCCAGACTGTTTAAGCCCATATAATGACTTCTGTAATTTGATAGAATAATTTTCATGAGGGCCTTTAGAAGCCTTTGGTAATTTGAATCCTTCAGGGATTTTCATATAAATCTCATTTTCAAGGCTTCCATAAAGATAAGCTGTAATGACATCCATTAGACGCATGTCCACCTTTTCATGAACTGCCAACTTATAAGATATCGGAGTGTAATAGCATCAATAACGGTTGAATAAGTTTGATCATAATCAATTCCTGGCTTTTGTGAAAAGCCTTGTGCGACGAGTCGTGATTTATATTTTACGACTTCATTATTCTCATTTCGTTTTCGCACAAACACCCATTTATAGCCAACAGGTTTTACATCCTTTGGCGTTTGGACTACAGGTCCAAAAACTTCTCGCTTCGCAAGCGAATTTAACTCCGATTGAATTGCATCTTTCCATTGAGGCCAATCAATTCTATGCCGACATTCTTCAACTGATAAAGGATCTAAATCCTTATTATCCTTGAAAATATCAAGGCTACGTTGTATGCAAAAGCATTATCAATAACAATATTTTTTCGATCCCAACTTTGATTCGAACTGGAATAATTAATTGAGATTTCAGAATTCTCATTATCATTTGTAGTTGGAATCTTTTCACTAGTTGTCCCTTGGTTTTCTTTTTCTGTTTCATCAATATGATCTTCTGGATCATTTGTTTTTCTTTTCTTTCGAGGATTTTTATTTTTAGAACTAAGAGGTCGGCCACGCTTCTGGCGTGTTTTTGATTTGAAAGCTATAGGATTAACTTTTCTGTCCTTCATGAACTTCTATTCGTATAGGAGCATCTATAACTGGAATATGCGATTTAGTGACTTTGCTGGAGTCAACAAAAGAATCTGGAAGTTGATTTGCAATTTGTTGCAAATGTATAATCTTTTGAACTTCAAGTTCACTTATATTTGTGCGTGGATCTAAATGATTCAAAGAAGTTTTCCACGCAAGTTCAATCTTATGTCATTTATTCTCTCCCCCTAATTTGGGAAACAAATTTTCATAAAAATGACAATCAGCAAATCTTGTTGTAAATACATCCCCCGTCAAAGGTTCAAGATATCTTATAATGGATGGGGAGTCATACCCAACATATATCATCAATCTTCTTTGCGGACCCATTTTTGTCCGTTGGGGTGGTTCAATTGGAACATATACAGCACATCAAAAAATTCTCAAATAAGAAATATTTGGCTCTGAACCAAAAGCCAACTGTATGGGAGAAAATTTATGATAACTCGATAGCCTTAAACGCACAAGTGCTGCAGCATGTAAAATTGCATGTCCCCAAGCTGCTGTAGGGAGATTTGTTTTCATCAATAATGGTCTAGCAATTAATTGCAGCCTTTTAATAAATGATTCAGCTAGACCATTCTGTGTGTGAACATGAGCTACATGATGTTCAACAATTATTCCAATCGACATGCAATAAGAATCAAATGCATGCGAAGAAAATTCACCAGCATTGTCTAGACGGATTCGCTTAATATGATAATGAGGAAACTGCGCTCTTAAGCGAATTATTTGGGCAAGTAATCTCGCAAACGCTAGGTTGAGAGTTGATAATAAACAAACATGCAACCATCGAGTTGATGCATCAATCAAGACCATGAAATATCGAAATTGCCCACATGGTGGACTAATCGGTCCACATATATCTCCATGAATCTGTTCTAGAAATGTAGGACTTTCAGCTCCTACTTTCAATGGTGCTGGTCTTATAATCAATTTCCCTTTAGAACATGCAGCACATGAAAGTTTATTAGAAGTCAAAATCCTTTGATTTTTCAAAGGATGACCGTGCGTTGTCTCAATAATTTTTCGCATCATAATTGATCCCGGATGGCCCAAACGGTCATGCCAAACTTTAAAAGTAACAGGATTAGTAAACTTCTGGTTTACTAAATGATGCGCCTCAATAGCATTTATTTTTGCATAATATAGGCCAGAGGATAGAGATGATAGTTTTTCCAACAAAACCTTATTACCGGAGGTCATTTTTGTGATACCCAAATATTCATGACCATTATCTTCTATAGTCTCAACATGATATCCATTCCGTCGGATATCTTTAAAACTCAATAAATTTCTTTGAGACTTTGAGGAATATAATGTTTTATCAATAGCAATCATAGTTCCTCCCGGTAATATTATATTAGCTCTTCCGGAACCTTCAATAAGTTTTGCACTACCATTTATTGTGGTAACACTTGTTTCTCCCGCATTCAGGTGAGAAAAATACTTCTCGTATTTCAGTATGGTGTGCGTAGTTCCACTGTCAATAAGACAGACACTTTCGATATCGTTGTTCATACCAGAAATTTGAACAACAGCCATATGTTTTATTAACAAAATATTTACAGAAATAAAAATTAAGCATATCATTACAAAAGTAATATAAACATATAACATTAATATTCTAATTATTTTTGGACACTTCCATCTCCAATTAAGTGATCAAATCTTCCTTCTGGATGCTCGAAAAAATCAGCAACATCCAAATGAGTTATACCAACATCATTATTTTCAAGATCGTCATCATTTCTTTCATGAGGTAAATTTTGAGAAGTAAAATTTGCCTCAACAATTTTGCCTTTCTTCTCAATAGATGCTTGATATAAATCAACAAGATATTTTGCAGTGCGAAAAATACGAGACCAGTGACCTTTCATGCCACAACGATAACATATGTCTTCATAATTTTTCGGAACAATATTTCTTTTCTCATTATGTTTTATCCACTTCAGGTGGTTATTAACATTTTTGGCACCTGAAGTATTATTACGATTGTAAGGGCCAAATTTATCACGGCGTCCATGATCATATTTTCGGCTATAACCACGGTAATGACCACGACCACGACCACGACCACGATCTCTTCTGGAATCATGATTTCTAACAGCATTCACTTCAGGGAATGGAGTAGAACCAGTGGGTCGAGTCTCGTGATTTTTCATTAATAATTCATTATTTTGTTCCGCAACAAGAAGACAAGAAATTAATTCAGAATATTTCTTAAAACCTTTCTCACGATATTGTTGTTGCATGACAATATTCGTGACATGAAAAGTGGAGTATGTTTTCTCCAGCATATCATCATCCATTATATCAACTCCACATAGTTTCAATTGTGAAACTATTTTAAACATTGCTGAGTTATACTCACTTATGGATTTAAAATCTTGCAACCTCAGGTGCAACCAGTCATACCGTGCTTTTGGGAGAACGACCATCTTCTGGTGGTCGAATATTTCTTTCAAATTTCCCCACAAAATAAAAGGATCTTTCACGGTAAGATATTCATTTTTCAAATCTTCGTGAAGATGATGACGGAGAAATATTATAGCTTTGACACGATCTTGTATTGATGATATATTATTTTGTACGATGGTGTCTGCCAGACCCATCGCTGCAAGATGCATCTCGGCATCTAGTGTCCATGACAAATAATTTTTTCCGGTCACATCAAGAGCCACAAATTCTAGTTTAGTTAGATTTGTCATAATGATAATAGAAAACGTACTTGTTTAATAACGTACTGGTGGTAGACAATCGTGCTGATAACGTGTTATGAAATTGATTATATATATAATGTATATATATATATATATATATATATATAAGGAGAGAGAGAGAGGAGAGAGTTGAGAGTTTGTTTCTCGGGAGATTGATTGAAGATGAAAAATAATTGATGTAATTCAAATACCTCAAATTGAGGAATTTACTAACATATATATATATATATGCCACATTTTACCTAACCCACTAACATACCACTCATATATAATATATATATATATATATATATATATAATATATATATATATATATATATATATTAATCTATACATCTACTCATTCACTCTAACAATATAATACATATAGATATACATATAGATATATATAGATAACAATATATACACATATATATACATATATCTATATAACTAACATATGTCCAATATTATGTAATATTTATCAACTTACGTAATTTTTTGGGATGATGAAAATTCATTAATTTAATGAATCTTCGAGATTTATAACATATATATATATATATATATATTAAAGAAACGAAAATATTTTAAGAATGTTACAACTAGTATTTTGGAATTTCGACATTTAAAAAAAAAGTAAAGATTGTCCAAATTCAACGTACCTATACGTGTAGGGAGGTGATTGGATATTGCTTCTCCTTCCGACCAGCCAATAAGCTTCCGTCTTTGACAACCCCAAGAAATAATATAGAAAACTAATGCGTATATAAAAAGCAGCTCAAACCCATCACATTTGAAGTCCCCTTTCCTTCATTTCTCTGGTTCTACATTTTTCAACCTTCCTCTCCTCTTCTCTGCATTTTCCTTCAACAATCCATCACTCCTTCGCTCTAATGGCTGCCAATCGTTGGTTAAGACCCGAGGTGTCTGGCTTTTCTTTTTTTTCTTTTCAAAGAATTGATTATTGTAATTTTTCAAAAAAAATTAAAATTTTTTTTTTTTGTGATTTGTAGATCTAGTGTTCTTGATTCTATATATTGTGTTTGGCTTTTGTCTTAATGCTATATAATAAATTGGACTTGCTTCAGGTTTATCCATTGTTTGCGGCCGTTGGGGTTGCTGTAGGAATTTGTGGATTTCAGTTGGTCCGAAACATTTGCATCAATCCTGAAGTCAGGTACTCTTCTTTTCTCGTGTTTTCCTTACCTTTTTCTCTGGGGGTAAGGGGTGAGGGGAGTTAATTCCTGTTATATGTATATGTCTTCGCTAGATCTTCTGAGAAAATGGATTTGGGGATTTCATGTTAAGGGAATCGAATTCTGTCTGTAAACGTTATTCAGTTTCTTTGAGCTGATGATTTTCTCTCCTAAATTTGATCGTATAGAAAGATTGTGTTACGGGCCTGTGTAGTTCTCAGATTTGGAACTGTTCTCTAGATTTGTATAAAAGTGCCTGATTGACAGAAAAGGGGAATAGTCTACGAATTGCTACCTGTTCCTATCTAACCCTCCTAAAATTTTCAGAGAGCTTCCCAATTTGGAGTATAAAATTTTCAGAGAGCATTCATCCAACATGTGTTTTCCCTAATTCTAACCAAAGTTATGATTAAATTCTCAATCTTTGATATAATACAAGTTTTATTGTTGAGTCACAAGTTCTTGAATGTCTTCTTATATTCAGGCTTGTTAAGCAACATCAAGATTTTGTCATTTTCAGTGTGTTATGTTAATAAACTACTCATACATTCACCAGAAATTTACTGCTTTTACAATTCATGCACATTTCTGAGGTTTTTATTTATTATCCTTCACCTTCTGAACAGGATTACCAAGCAAAATAGGGCTGCTGGAGTGCTGGATAACTTTGCAGAGGGTGAAAAGTATGCTGAGCATTCTCTTAGGAAGTTTGTCCGTAATAGGAAGCCAGAAATCATGCCAAACCTTAACAGCTTCTTCACAGATCCCCAGAGAAATTAGTCACCTCTAAATTCAAGAAAACCATGTTATAGAAACTGTTAGTCTGGTAATGTCTGAAATTGTATCAGAAGTTATATTTTGTGGGTGGTGGTTTTTGTATGATGAAAGAAAGATCTTATTCATGAATGTGAGCTTCAGCCCAATATGTATGACTATGTGAAATTGACAAATTTTAAATAATATTTGGTTTGGAGGTTTTTTCAACTTCCCAATATTTGGCTAAACCAAATATTTGCAGATCTAATTGATGTTTTTGTGGTTTCTAATCTTCTTTATCTGACATTCTTCTTTACTAATTTTTAAGCTTGGGATTTTTTTCCCCCAAAAAGCTAGCTGCTGATTACCCCTACAGAAGGAAGACACGGCCCTTGACTGTCCAACCATAAAAGAGGATGGACATTATTGTTATGATTTTTTTTTTCCCAGAACCAAAATCAAACAATTTGTTTTGAGTATGGAAGGAACAACAGAGGAACTTGAGCAACAAACTGAAACTGAAATACATCACCAAAATTGGAAAAAAGAATTGACCTAAATTACTGAGGGGCAAATGATTTTCCAGCTGCATGGAGCTGCTGCAGCCTGTATATCTAAAGTCTAGACAAATGAAATACAGAATACATGAGGGAAATAAACACCATTTGAAAAATAAAGAAAACCAATCTGCTATTGCCGGTACAATGCTTTTTTGCTGGTTCAAGTGAAAAATCTTCAGGCATTTTTTTCCATGAAAATTGAATGGTACCCTGTTTCGTGTTTCGTATTAGAATGGTACCTGTTAAATATTGGGGATCCAAACTTTACGGTGGAAAGAGCTCAACATCCTTTGAAGATCTTATTCCTCGAAGAAGGCTTTTTGCTTCCTCTTTCTCCTGCAAATTGGGGTCATTCAAATTTCCATTAGCAAATCATACACAATTACATGAAGAAGAGGAGGAAAGCTTTAAATGGATGAGAGAGAGAGAGAGAGAGAGTTCAACTTACTGGCCCCGTGTAATCAAGCAGACGAGTACAGTACACTTCAGCTTCTTCAAATCTCTTCTGATCTTTATAATATCTGGCAAGAAAAGACAAAGATTCAACTATGTTAGGCCCTTCCCTCTCTTCATCTTCCATTCTTTCTAAATCCTTTCTATAGTAATATGCTGCTTCGTCCAAATGACCAAGTTCACGATGCAACTTAGCAAGTTGGTGAAGTGCAATGGCCTCCCTGTCATTACAATTAGCAGCCCGCTTGAAACACTTGATTGCCCACTCAAGCATATGAAGCTCTTCAGTTTTGTAACATTGCGCCATGGCAATCCATAACCGAGAGTCACTTGGCTGCAAGAAGACTGATTTTTTAAAATAATGGAGAGCATAAAAGGGCATTCCCATCATTTCATAAGCTTGTCCTAACCCATACCAAGCTCGATAATCACATGGATTAATATCAACAGCACGTCGATAGGCATCAACTGCTGCTGGGATATTCTTCATCTCAACATACTCATGACCCATCAATGTCCAAGCTGAAAGATAATTTTTGTCCAACTTGAGTGCCCTTTTGAAATAGATAACTGACTTCTCATGCTGTCCCTTTAAACTATAGTAATTTCCAATTATGCAACAAGATTCAGGTCGGTATTTGTCAGTCAAAAATACTCGATGTGCAAGGTAACTCAGGGCAGAGGAGCACTCCTTTGAATATAGCACATTAGAATACATATCCATATCTTCTATTCTGTAAGGGTCATTTCTGAGAAGCTCATCAAATATAACTTCAACTTGTTCAAATTCCCTTAAATTATAGCGAGCTTTGGCAATTTGGGCCTGAATGTAATTGCTAAAACTGAAAGTTCCTTGAAGGTATTCATATTTTGCCAAAGCCTCACTATGCATCCGAAGTTCCTGATAGGCACTGGCAAGAAAGAAGTCTTTCATCCAGTGATGATTAAGTTGAAGGCTGTTCAATATCTCACCTGAAGTGCAAAGAAACTGCAGCTCAGACCATGCACTCCAGTTCCAAGGGTAACTGTTTACAGACTCAACAAGAACCACACGAGCAAGATTCTTGTTGCCTTTCTCCTTAAGAACAAGACCATACAAGTAAAGGGAAAAGGAGTCAATTGTTCCATTTTTCCGAAGTGTTGACAACTCTCTCTCAAGAGAAACAAGCTCTTTGTTTGTAACATCACTTTTTCCCATTGGTCCCTCAATTTCAATCATCTCTTCATCTTTTCGCTTTTCTCCAGCCTATATGAGGCACAAAGATAAACAAAGACTGATCAGGTTGTAGCAATACAAATGTAATACTTCTACACAAATATAATTGGAAGATAGTACTCCATGCTCTGAGAAGTTGATCCAACTGGAGATCCCACGGGGTACAAAAAGAAAAAGAATCAGTGCATGTTCATAAAAAGCAGATTCTGAGTAGTCTGGAACAAATAGTTGGACCCAATAGCAGTTCATAAGAGTGAGATCATCACCCGAACATTCAGTTCCTTAGGAATTAATAATTGTATAAAACATTAATAACTAATTACTTAATTGAGTAATTGAATAACTGCTCTTACATTACACCATAATGTATAGTTTGATTTATGTATTTGTAGACCTCTTTAATCACACTTCATGTTCAATGCTCTAAGACAACATGGCGTATGCTCAGGCCATACATACATTAACCCCTTGTGGCTTGAAATTAAGCTTACAATTTCTCTATCATATCTTACTAGAAATAACTTCAACTGAAGTTCTCCTAGACCACCATGGTTTCATGATGCATTTGCATAGTTGTGAGGTTTTCATGGGAGAATACAACTTCAATACTGTGCCAGAAATATCTTCTAAGAGAAGATACATGATAACATCATTGTTTGACTCTGTCAAGTTTTTCCCAATAAATATCTTAATTTTGTTGTCAAGCAATTCAGTGGAGAACTTGGACAATGAAGGACAAGATGGATATAAAAAAATTCAAATGGTAGAAGCAATTCAATATGGCTTACAATTTCTAACTAACTATGAGAAAGATATAACAACGGTTAACTTATGTATCAGGAGCAAAAGTAAAAGGGGTACTTCTTGTATTCTAATGTTTCCTATGAAATGTTGTTCCAGACCACACTTCACCATTTGATTTGCCAAAGAAATCAGTAAAAGGTATATCAGAATGGTTGGGCCAACATAGTTTGCAGCTCACATAAACAAGTTGCCACAAAACCACAGTAATTGACAAAGTTCAACATTTTAGCCATATAATAATTCAGAAGAACGTCCTTAAAATGAGATAATTTCTTAAACATTGAGTCTATTACCAAGGAACTGATCTGATAAAAGGTTCAAATAAGTAGTAATTATCATGAAAGTCAAGTTGCCCAAACTAAAATAATTGTAATGTTGAATCAAAGTGTAGCCGAGATGGTAGACAATAGTTTAGGTAGATCCTTTTCAAAGACACATGTACATCAAATGGCACAATACAAACACAGAATCTATTTTGAAGAATTTGGGGTATGGCAATTTTTTAAACAGGTAATTTTTCAGTTTGACCATGGCTTGAGTATTAGATAAACAAAAATCTATTGAAATATAAACAAGTTTGATTAAACTCAATCTTTTACAAGCCTACCACTTTATATAGCATTTATTAATACAAAATAAGGAATGAAAGGGACATCTTTGAAAGTAAGATCTCTTTTAATAAGTTGCAGTAGTCATTACTGAACTCGCTTGTCTAGATACAAACTATAAAGTTTCAGCTACATGACACAGTAGATACTAGAGAAGCAAATTACTGGGAAGTATTTCTGTGAATATGTCATGGATATCATTTAATAATACCATCACATAAACACCAACTGATCCACCTTCTCTAACTACTCAAGCTATTGAAGTACTCAAAAAGAAATCTTAATACCCCCATCCACCACTTCCAGTAAAAGAACATGCTACCATGTTTAGCAAGTAAAAATATTATTAAAAATAAAATAAAAGAGTTGGGAAACAATAATGAACGGCCAAGTAATGAAGTTCAAAAAATCCAAAATGGTGTAAGTCATAGTTGCTCCAACATTTCAACACTCATTATTCTATTCTCTACTAAAACTGAAGTTTATGTTTGTAAGTTCTGGTTATAGTCATCACAATGTGGAATAACTTGTAACCTAACACGACTATAACTCACAGAACTATAATAGTTGACATATCCCAATCAATTATTTAACCAATCTGTAGAGTTCAGAATATCAAACAAATACAATGTGCAGAAATGGAAATGAAAACTAATAAAGTTGAAAAATATGTCTTTAAACATACCAAATAAAGCGCATAACACCGCATGAAGATAGCTTTCTTGCCAGTTTGGTCACGGAGCACATGGGCGGCCCTCCTATACTCTCTGCAATCAAAGTAAGACTTGGCTAATAAATAAAAATCTCCCTCTACCAGGTCATTTTCCTCCTCAGAAATAATTGGAGTAGAAAAGTACGACACACTGGCGGAAGGAGTTGTGAAGGCCCCAGGGGAATCGCTGGGTCCTGCCACATCCGTACGAAACCGCCGGCGTATGCTGGAACTACCACGCTGAAATCTTGTGTGCGTTGGGGTATACTTGGTTGGGTCTTGCTCTATTCCCACCAATTGCTCTGCCGCCCTTGAAATTTCAAAATTTTCACAAAAGGGGAAAAAAAGAAAGGAAACCCATCAGAGAAAACACAAAATCAAAACTTCTCATTGGCTGAAAAGAAAATTGAAATTGCAAGAAGCGCTTGTTTTGAAAGTTCTTCAGTCTTACCATCTGGATGCTGAGTAAAGGCAACGGTCAGTGAGCTGCCGGATTGCTGTTCGGAGCTCGTGTCTGCAGGACTCCTTGGTTGTCATTTTAATCTTCTAATACACATCGACTTCAACTACGCCTCAACCGATCGTAATTTGTGTTTCTCTTGTTCCCCGGAGCTCCGGTGGTGGTCGAAGGAAAATGATGGTTTACAGAGGTGGGGGAAGAAGAGAGAAGTTCACGGCGGGCGGGTGGGTAACTGGGGGTTTTCAAATATTTGCAGGACTGTCAAGTTCTGATATTTGCTGATATTTTATATTTTAAATATTAAATAATTTATGAGCTTAATTTTAAATAAATTTATATTTAATAAATTTAGTTTTAAAATATTTTTTATTAAAAAAAATTTTCACAAATTTCATTAAAAAATTTAAAAAATTAACTGTTATTATTTAGTTAATTAAATAAAAAAATAAAAATGTTATTATAATAAAAAACACGGACTAAACTGAAAAAAAAAAAGAATAAATGATAAAAAAAAATTTGGAGATTTTAAAATAAAAAAATTACGATTAAATAAAATAAAATTAAAAATACTTTTTAAAAAACAAAAGAAAATAATGGCTGATGTTAAATATTTGATAAATTCTTCAATCATTTATTCATTTTTATCATTTAATATTTAACATTTAACTTTTCTAAATTTTTTCTTTCTTTTTTCTAACAATTTTTTACTCAATTAACCTTATTAATATATATACAAAAAATTCGATTTTTATATTATTTAAATTAAAACTTCAGTTTAACAATTGTCTTTATTTTAAATTTTTCCAATTTTTTTTCTTTGTTTCTTCTTTTGTTTACTGCTCTTGATTTTCTTTATATATATATATTAAAAAACATTCGATTTTTAATTCAAATTTTTCTTCTTATTTATTCTTTTGTTACCGTTTCTTCTTCTTCTTCTTTCTTCTTTCTTCTTTCTTCTTTCTTCATACTTTAATAATCAAATTAATTTTAATATTCTTAATTTTTATAATATTTATATTCTTAATTTTTTAAATTACAAAATTTTAAATTTTAAATTTTACAGATTTTTTTGTTTCTTCATTTTTTTCTTTCTTTTATTATAATAAAATTTTTACCATTTTCTTTAATTAACTAAATAATACAAATTAATTAATTTTTTAAATTTTTAATAAAATCTGTAAAAAAAAAACTTTATTTTCATCTAATAAAAAAGTTATTAAAAATTTAAAAGAAAATATTTTCACCCACTATTCTTTAAATATTTTAAAAAACAATTAAATTATTATATATTTTTTTTAATATTTAACCATAAAATTTTTCAAAGGTGAAAATTGGAAGTTCGGTTTAGGTTGTGATAAAATTACTATCTTGGCCTCAGCGCTGATTGAGGCATGTTGGAGCTGGTTTCGCTGTGCAAGTCAAGACCTTTGAAGGTTCTTCACATTCCTTTCGAGTTTTTCACCTGAAATATGCTTTATATATATCTATATATATATATATAATATATTATATATATATAATATAATATATCTATATATATATATATCCAGATCTTGAAATTTCTGTATTTCTATCTTTTGATTCATTCAAGTATGGAATTTCTTCATTTTATCCCTTCTGAATATCTCACCATGCCACCATATAAATGAGTATAAAAGGAGAGACAGGAACAATGAAAATATTGTTGGGAATTTGTTCTTTACAGTTACTTTAATACAAGAATCCCCAAAATTACAACGCGAAAACTGTAAAAATCCCCAGGAAAATTGATCACACCAATTGATAACTGTACCCCTCAAAATTCCAATGATTTCTACCCCTCTCTCTCTCTCTCTCTCTCTCTCTCTCTCTCTCTCTCTCATCATCATATGAAGCTAGAAAAAAAAGAAAGAAAAGTCATGAAAATGAAATCCCATACCTGAAACCATCACTGACTTTGGACAATGTAAAACCAGCAAATGATTGGCTGCCAAACCAATATTGAGAATGAGATGGAAATGAAAAGTAAACTAATCCAGCTAGCTACCAAGAAAGGGCAGGAGAAAATTTTAGCCCTAGCGCATCTACTCTCCCACTATGATACAGTGACTATGTGCAATTCAAGCGGCCGTAGAGCTCCTTGAACAATTTCTTGAACTGTTCTATTACGGCGGCAAACCTCCGACAGCTCTTCAATTGGATGCCTGAGGGCATGTACCTCCTCCCCTGATGCTGCTTCGGACAATGCTTGTAAGAATTTGGATCTTTCCAAGTCTGTTACTGCAGTTGATGGTATAAGTGAAACACTCTCCTTTGCCCATTCAAGAGCTTTGACACCATATGCTCGAGTCAGTGCTAATAGTGCATAAATAACCTGTATCAGTCACAAGGCTTTTGTTATTAGTTGTTCTAAGATGATCAGGTATATATATAGCACATAGACCAAAAGCAAGCACAATAAGCTTATATAATGTTCTGTTTACCGATTCCACACGAGAGTTTGGGAGTGCTCCTGTTAGAGAAGCAATTAAAATTCTGGTAAGACTAGCCCCGCGAGGAATTATGACACTATCCCTTATAGCTAGATAAACTTCTCCTTCTTTAGTGTTTCCAAGATCAAATATATCAGACAAAAAATTTAATATGGAATTGGAAGCCTCCCTGGAAATAGAAAGTAACAGCTTAAATCAGAGTTACGATATCGCCCACATGTTAATAGAGGGAGAGAAAGAGAAAGAGTTGACCTGTGCTGCACAGTAATTCCAACCATAGAACAATCCACCAGTGGTGGAAATATGGGTGACGGAAAAAATAGCTGTGGACAATAACGAATGCATCTCGATGCCAACAAAAAACAATCGTCAGCTATGTCTGGCTGAGAAGTGAAATTCTGAATCCGAGTAAGAAGACATGTTGTTTGGCTAAAGAGAGTCTCAATCAAGACTTTTAGGTAGCTTGCACAAGAAGCATCAGACCCGAAAATCTGAAAAGTACAAAAAAAGTTACTCAAAGCTGAACAGAAATAAGCAAGCAAAGAAAGAAATCCTAGAAAGACAAATCACACCTTGATAATCTCGCTAGATAAATACAGGAAACATGGTTGATGGTATTGTTTGTACAGTGCTTGTATCTCTTCCAGAATAACTCCAACTGTCACACCCATGAGCCTTTTAGACGTTCTCACCTATATTAACCCATTATCAGAAAATTATTGTGAAGAAGAGTTTCAATAACAAACAGTAACATCAGGAGATCATGTTCCCATTATCCATAACTGGTTATCTACAAAATGGTTAAACTAGGAAGTAATCCAATTTACGTGAGAACATTTGTTCTTGTCATTAGTGAACTTAAATAGATATCAAAAGTAAATACATAAAAGATTACTTGACACAGAGAAGAATTGTGTACTAAACTTAGCACTACAACAAAGAAAAGGAAAAAGTACAAAATATATTACATTACCTACAGATTCAGAGAACCAGAAGCCATCATGCAATTGCATGAATGCTAAATTATGTAGCGCTCTAGATCCTGACATCTATCTAGATAATTGATGAATATATCTTCATAGGTATCATATAGGCAACAGACTGAACTATGCTAAACTTACAGCATTTTTGCAAGCTCGACAAAGGGATTCCATAGTCCGCACATCCCAAGCACGACTACATCACCAACCAAAATAAAGTATTTAGTGATGAAGAAAGGTTAATCATTTAGTAAAGATCAAAGTTCAGGCATCAGAATATGCATATCAAATTGCAGAAGTTCAATGATATTTACAGATCAAAGATGACTTTAAAGATTGGCCACAGCTTCTGAATTGCGTCTGCTACAGCTTCCGGGTGATTAACATGTCTACATTTTGAAACCTCTCCATAATCAAGAAAAAGAAGAAATAGAGATAAACAGAAGGGAGGAGAACACAGAACATAAAAATTCTCCAGTAAAGTTCAAAATATACAAATTTGTATGAACTATACATAATTTCCACAAGAATCAAATGAACCTTAAAACATATACCAAAAGTTGCAAATTTAAAAATCATCAAAAATCCATAGTCTCCAATTCAAATATTCAACATTCCATGTTCAATCAATTCTTTCTTTTTATTTATTATTTTCTAATCTAAATTGATCAACCAATAACAATTGATGATTGTTAAATTATCACTTGCTTCAAAACTTTTAAGCTAATAGAACGTACACAATAACTAGCAAATGGGGTAATAAGAGATGAGCCCATGACCTCCCATTTTGAAACAATGTAAATCGAATTAAATTACCACACTTAAGCTGATGGAGGAACATACCTAAAAATATTTGCAAGTCGATCAATATGAACTGTCAGCTCACGAGCATTTCTTTGCCCCAACATCACAGGGCCTTGATTAATGATATCCTGGTAGTTGCACATATGTTATGTTCATTCTGTCAAAATTATCTAATAAGTTTTAGAAAGGTAACTAACCTGTAAAGGACCTACAGCAGGCAAACACAATGCTTCCAGGGCTTTCTTTGCATGGTCCGAAGGAAGTTCTGTAATAACTTTGCTGCAAAGAAGATTTTATACAGAATAAGACAAATCCATTATTGGCTTCAGAAACAGTAGTCCAGGAAATCACCTTACCTCAGAGCCTCAACTAGATGCATAGAATCGTCAGCAGAAACCTTGAACGTGCTTTCCCCAATTACTGCTCTTTGGTATATGTTAAACAGACCATCTAAGGATCCACAAAGTTTTTTCCCACAATCTATAGAGGAAATTAAACATTCAATATGCATAAACCAATAAAGTCCATATTCAACTACAGTGGACTTCAGCCTTTATGATAAGCAAAAATGACATGAGATTTCATAAGAAAATATCTAGATGTGTCTAAAAGAGCACAAGAAACAAAAAGAGCCTTTACCATCACATATGTGTTTAAAAGCCAACGATGCTGCTGCTGCTGAATCTTCAGATATGCTCATACCACTAACCAGGATATCTATGACTGACGGCAAAAATGAAAGTCCACTTGACGAAGCATCGAGCCATGTTGAATAAGCTCCAATGGTTAAGCATACTAGAGAAACATAGATCATAAAAGCAATGAAGTCTCAGAAAATTTAACAGCTTGATTAACAAGTTAATACAACACCCAATGGTATCCCAAACTGCACTTATTTGTGTGTGAGAGAGAGAGCTACCTGTGTGAAGTAGTTGTGGCTGATGAGGAAGCTTCGGTAATAAAGACATAATCTGTACAAAATAGGCAGCCAATATCTCAAGGGCAGTAATTATTGAAAAAAAAAAGGCTAACGAACAAAAGGAATAAATGAATGTAGAGTAGACACATGTTTAAGGCAAAGTTGCATCAGCATAACACGATTCATAGTACCATGGGAAGAAAATAACAAAAACGAATGAATTAAGTAGAAGAAATTATAGGAGATCAGACCTGGGGCATTATTTGAGCTTCAACGCTTGAAACCAAAATAGATATTTCACGTATACAATACAAAGCAGCTTCTGCAGGACGCCAATCCATAGAGTTATCTTTTGCACAACTACTTAGAGCCTGCAAAAAAAGACAACAAACATTTGAAATTTGAAAGACATTGAGATGGAATTCAGATCAAATTGCCATGATGGTACTTCTTCAATAAGGAAATCAGCAGAAAAGAAAAGAAAAAAAATACAAAGTCTAAGTTCCATTCTCTATAATAGATCACATCATTCACAAAGTCCATAAAAATTTAGAAAGAGTTGCATCACTTGCATTTCTAGAACAGCATGTACCTCTACAAGCTTCATGTACAGAATCCCCAGGGCAGCTTCACCACCTATAACTAGCGCTGCATCAATCAAAACAGCTGCAACCGCTGGTGGCAGGAAAGACTGGGGTGAGCATTTTGTTCACATACTGAATAAAAAATGGTAGCTAATAAATTACTCACATCCATAAATCATATCAAAATTTATGCACACCCAAATTCAAATCTGAAAACCTAACATCCTACTCAATCACCATAATATTCTTATTTTCATCTACACCTTTTCGGCTTTTGAACTTTTCTTAAGATAACTTCTACTGTCAGCCATTTCTTTATAGCAACTAAAGTTATTTGCAAACAACCAAAGAAGGAAAAAGGAAATGAAAAATTCAGTCCACCAAATAATGAAATGACCCAATACTCACTAAAATTCTTGAACTATTCCCTCCAGGAAAAAAGGTTTCCTAACTTCTCGTGTAGTACTTATTTCATAGAAGATGCTTCCTTGAGTAAGAAGAAATATTGAACTATGTGCAATTTTACCTATATCTATTTCTTTTAAACCTTTCTGTACAGCAGAGACAAAGAAATTTTCCAAAGAAACTTTCATTTCAACCTGATAAATAAATATATATATATATATTTAAAAAGAGCTGGAATGCAGATACAAATCAATCCACAAGTAGATTTTCAACAAGGAGAAGAATTTTGTTGCAGATAAGGAAAGGTTTATAAGCATATAACTGTTTCTGCCTTTATCTGAAATAACAATAAATAATATTGACACACAACAACGAGAACTAGAAAATTTCAATCCAGAATAACAAACCATTACCACATCTGTTTTGCTTAAAATCCTTCTGGTCCTCCTTTGAAAGCTCTGAATAGTCAGCAGGGTATTGAACTTTATAGCTAACCTGCCCATCAACCATAGACTAGTAAATCGCACTAAATTCCTTGCTACACTCAAATTGCACAGAAAGAGAGAGAGTATTCCAAAGAAAATATATCTTTGGAAAAGAGAACATTTTTTATCTGCTTTTACTTTTCAAACTAGTGGCATGGACACTCTCAAGTGTCAAGTATATATCATAAATGCATGGAATTCCTACGTTCACAATCAAGATGATGAGCTTTATAATCAGAACAAAAGTAGACCCAACATTTTTCCACAGATTAAAACAATAACAGCCTTGAACAAAAGACTTCCTGCATACAGCCAGAAATTCACCTCAAATAAAGCCCAGAGTAACTTGATATTTTAACTGTATGTAAAAGTACACTAAACTACAAACTCACCAAAGAAACCAGGGATTCATATGATGAACGGAAAAGCTGCAATCGCCGAGTTCTCTCTGCTTCAATAGATGCTTCATCACTAAGATGTATATAAGAATCCCTGAAAATTGTGGTAATGTCAAATAGAGGAACCAGTTAGCAACCATAATGACACACACAGAGAACTCTTCACCTTTCAGTTATTGTCAGCTGAAGGCTCTGCCAGAAATTAAACGTCATTGAAGCTATGTCAAATTCTGGATGTGCAGCAACTTCAAGTAGTGCATGTACAATCAACATTGATTCATCAGAACCTGAAAATTAGTGTCTTGTTTAGCTATACAAATAAACTAATAAATCTGTGGTATCAATGGCAAAATATCCAATACCAATAAAAGGATAGAAGTTGTGTACCAGTTGCAATCAATTCGACATATGAATCACCCATATCAGCAAATAAACGAGCAATGGCCTTTACATCTTCCTCATCCTGAAACACAATGAGAAAAAAGCCAACAACACGATAGAAGTATTAAATTTTAAAAGCACTGCAGAAGTCAAAGAATCAATCCATTTGATCCGGTTCATTGGAGGAAGACAAAACTGATATTCAGAAGGAGCATCTCAATATTTTTGGTTGATACACTTGAACCAGATGACATAAAAAAAAAATAATAAAATAAAAATAGAAACTAGGATAGTAATCTTTTTGGCTTGAGAAGATACATATGAATCATTGAAGTCATCAACGTCCATTAATCATTGGATGTAAAAAATGACTAAGGATGCAATCAACCCATACCTTTGAAAATTCTCTAAGTTGCCCTTTGAGGCTCATTACCCGGGGAACAATTACTTGAATTAAGGGTAATTGTGAAGAAACATCATCTGAATATCTAGCTGCTGTGTAGTGTATCAATTCAGAAGTGACTGTAGAAGGAACATCAAATGCACTAGATTAAATGAAATGCAATCAAAACCAAAAAATAGGGAAGAATTGAAAGAGTTTATGTTATACCATTCACTGAGGCCTCAGAAAGCTCATCAGAAGTCAAAGTTGAGAGAGCTGTAAGCACCAGCTGATTTGAAGCAAGTGCAGATGCAGGGATCCTGAAATAAAAAGACAAAAGAAACAGAGTTTACTCAGTCGCTACACTGGTGCAACATACACCATTTAAACTCTGAGGTACACATAAAGATTAAACCCATGTGCATGCTCACCTATGAGAAGTGAAAGGAATGCTTTCATTTTTATTTTTGTTTAGTGCATTACTTTGTATGCATCATGACTTTATTAATCCTCGAATATGATTGACAAAATATTGTACAAGAAATGCATTATACACAATGTGGAGTATAAGTCTAGGTAGTCCTATCATAAAATGTAAGAACCAGATCTAGAATTAGATTTGTGGATATCTGCAGAAACAGATACAAAAGCATGACAAGCAATGAAACCTGCAACAGTGCTCCCTGAGAACAAGCACACAGACAGCAGGGAAATCTTTTCTTTTCATGCAAAACAATAGATAATAAAACAGTAGATTCATGAGAAACATCCCACAGTTACACAAGTTCCAGATATATGAAATGTCAGTAAAGTATCATCAAAAGAATATAAGTGTACCTATGTCTTAGCCGAAGCCAAGAGGCAAATGCCTCAAGAACCTGCCCATTAAATCCATTAAAATCAGTAAGTAGAATAAACCACACAATTTGAAAATTCAGTAAAAGGAGTTCATGAAGCTCCAACATATCATAAAAACATTCACAATCTCATGAAAAATTGAACCATAATCAAAAAATTTAATAGGTGCACATAAAAGTGGGCAAAGGACATATGAGGACAATCTTCCTTGAACACTGGGGAATTTTCCTTTTTCTACTCTTAAGAAGATTTGAACTCTCAAGCATATACTGAAAATTAGTTTTGTCAATCACTCTTATTCAAAAGGGTAGATAGAGTCCTTGTACAACTATTGTTCAATATAGTTTTCCTTATCATGTATAATATGAAATAATTGCTATCATTCAGATGTTCAGTTGAATTACAATTAGTAGTTTAAGAAGACAATTGAGTAGGGTAATATAAGTGTATCCTCATCAAATGCATTAATTCAGGAACTTGATGGTTGGAAACCAACTGAATAGTTGAGAGACCAATGAGAATCAGAAAAATTATCTCTTGGAAACGAAAGATTACCTGCTCCTTAAATTCATTAATACTCAAACAGGCAGTCAAGATTCCAATAGCAATCTCCATAGCGGAAACAAGTTCATGTTCAAATTGGCGCCGCCTATCAGGCCTGGCTGATATCTTGTAATTGTATATTTCCTGATTGTTGGATAACAACACTATATTTCATTATGTAGTAAAAGAATAGGGAAGTCAAGGTTCTGTATCTGAAGATGTTAATCAATCAACAGAAGAAACCAGGCAAGTATTTAGATTCAAAGAAAATAAATCAAGGTTACAGAGGAAAAGTCTGATATCAGTAATAAGGAAACCAATGTGTTCCTTGTAATAACTTCCTTATACAAACATGCCTAATCAAACTTAGAGGTAGAAGAGTAAAACACACAAAAGATTAAATTATTATAAGTAAAGCAGTATCAGAGTTCTCTTGTAAATATGTTCAACCACTTCTATTATACTTTAGTTCATTAAGCATGGTAACAAAAAGGAAATAGGAGTTATCCAGGGAAATGAAAACATAAAATTTGAAGGCCTTAAAACAGAAAAACAAAATAACATACAAGGGCAAAATGTCACGAAAAATAGTTCTGTTGAATATGAAAAGCATTCTCAGGGATGTAATAGATAGTTTGACTTGCCTTAGCTTCATATTTTAGATTCAAGGACTACACAATTAAAGATATAGCTATTTTCATTAGAGACAAGTATTCCATAATATTGATACCACAGATTCCATTAATCAATAGAAACTGAGTAGCCAAAAACATCAATATATTCAAGATTTTCAAGTATCAAGTAAAGTTCTATTTGCACAAAAGTTTAAATATTTATTTCTAGGAAAAGAAGATATTAAGAATTCTGCTTACCTCAGGTAATACTCTAAGGAGCTCAAGAAAACTTGGTATATAATCAGGACACGAGTTCATCTCATCCCTTATCCAATTTACAATACCACCACCTCCCCAATCGTCCGCAGATACATGAACAGCTAATGCTGCCACTGCAAGGCTAATCTAAATGCACAGATGATTTAGCAAAAATATTAGCCTTTTGAATAAAACATGATAAAATATTTTCTAGAAAATAACTTTAAATACTACCTGTGTTCTAACTTTAGGAGGGCCCTTGTGAAATTTCTTCAGTAAGGTCTGCATCCAAACATGACAACTATTATACTCAGTTGGAAATGAAAGAACAAACTGAAAACTTCTATAGGAACATTAAAGCTACAGCCATATCCTCATTGATGAATGTATTTCTTACAAAAATTGCAGACTGTGACCATAAACTTCCCAAATAAAGTTAAAATCTATGACCAGCTTCATGAACCCCTTTTCCATTGGTACAATGAGAGACTATGAAAGAAATGTTCATTTGATCACCAATATATAAATGCCAAACATTATTAGGAAGAATAGCAAGGTGCTGACTACCTGATGAATTGCCAGAACAACTTGAGTTTAAAATTTCACAATGAAAGGAACTTTTGGCTCCAGATCACATGTATAAAGAATGAAATCCTAGCTTAAGGGACCTGGTACATTTCTAAAGCTTGAGAGAAACAATAAACTAGATAATAGAAATGTAAGTAGAACAGCTATGACAAATATTTACTAATACATGCTAATCGCCAACATTATTTGATTATGTTTCTTCAGCTGATGCCCGGGTATCCATTAATTGCAGAAACCACCAATTGCAGAAACCACCAGAAAAAATACTCAAACAACAATTTTCTTCACTGTAAATTATAACAGGTTACAACTTGCTCCAATAGATGGAGAGTGAATGAAAATAAATAGTAACAAGAATCCAGTAAAAAGAATAGGTTATAAGCATTCTCACTTACATTTAAAGAGTCCCGTAAAGGACGAAAAGCTTCTGATGGTAATTCTTCAAAATCACGTTGCACCTATCAATCAGACACAAATTATCAATATGCAGAAATATTAACAAGAAAAAAAAACACAAAAGCAAAACTTGCAATGACATTAAACGGCAGTCTTTTGCACAAAGCTTCATTTTGACGGACATGATGCATAGAAGAATACAATTTACTTTTAAAACTAAACCATGGATACTTCATCACCTGGAAGCCCTGAAAGAAGCTCAAGCATTGTGCTTAGTTTTTCTAAAAGCATACAATAGTGGAACTCGGGACACATTTTATGTGTAGAAGAAGAAAGCCTATGAATGAAAGAGAACATATGAAAAAGGATATGGAGTCCTCAAAAAAACCTATAATAAAGTAGCCTTCAGAATACAGTCATTCACACAACTACATATCTGAGATACAAGCATGAAAAGTGGGATAAGTTCAAAGAAACTGAATATCAAATTACCTTACTTCTCAGAGTCTGTGAGCAGAAAATCTGAGTTTCAAGCTGACTGGCATCATCATGAAGTAGATTATCAGCCACCTAAACAAGGATTTCGCTATTAGAAACAATAAAGTTCGATTAAGAATTTAATATAACAGTAGCAAAACAGAAGATGAGATTCATGCAATAAACAATGCAACAACAGCATCATCTATTGGTTAAGATAAAATTTAGAAAATTTACACATGATAGCCAACAAGGATATCATGTAACGCCTACATAATCCAAAAGCACACAATTATCTTTTATTTAGAAAACAAACAGAACAAAGAGAATATCAAATCTGTGTAAAGGATAGAGAGGGAAGAAAGTACACAGCAGGAAGAAAAAGGTAACTAAAAAAACAAAAGAAGGCCCCTGCTGCAAAAGATTCACTAAACCAGATTAAAGAAGATAATGATAAGAACTGATCAACAACCACCAACTTCATCAAGTAATGCAGTCAATGACGAGATTACAGTACCATTTAGGACCCATTGCCATGACAAAATTTGCTTCCTGTTTTGTAAAAAATTTTAACTTTGATGAGCATTTCCATGAAAGAAGAACAAACTCCTAGTAATATTGTTGTGCTAAATAATATCTCCACCAGAAAGAGAAATCCAATTAATGCAAAGATGTGTGAAACTAATAGTTGGAAAAGATGATTCTACAACAATAAGATCAAAACTAAATTTGTTTTTTCCTTTGAAATTTCACAGGAAGTCAATAAGATAATTTTTTTTTAAGCCCAACCATTATTTTTAATTTCTTCATTCCACAATATACAACAAGAGAGACAAAGTAATAATTTTTGCACCCCATAATCAGGTATTCACGTAGTACGTCAAAGTCCAAACATAAAGTTACTCCAATGTTCTAGCACAAGCAAAGAAGTAATAGAATCTTCCTTGGCCTGAACTACTGAACCCCATACCTACTCACTTCACCAATCAGGAAAATAAGCAAATGGAGATAGCTTTTTTCCAATGAACCATAGGCATTAAATGTCAAAAGAGAATGAATAATTATTCTCACAAAGCAAATAAGGTGGATGCATGATGTAAAAATAAAGGAAAGCCACAAAACCTCCTCCGCTACTTGCTGAATGACATATGGCAAATAATGTAGCGCATTACAATGTCAACTGCAGAGTAGGTGCCGTATGTCGGCTAGTGCAGAAAATAATTATAATACAACATAAGAATTGCAGATAAAGGCTAAATTGTCCGATAAAGGTTAAATTGTCCGATAAAGGTTAAATTATTCTCTTATTCTCACAAAAAGCAAATGGAGATAGCTTTTTTCCAATGAACCATAGGCAATAAATGTCAAAAGAGAATGAATAATTATTCTCACAAAGCAAATAAGGTGGATGCATGATGTAAAAAAAAAGGAAAGCCACAAAACCTCCTCCGCTACTTGCTGAATGACATATGGCAAATAATGTAGCGCATTACAATGTCAACTGCAGAGTAGGTGCCGTATGTCGGCTAGTGCAGAAAATAATTATAATACGACATAAGAATTGCAGATAAAGGCTAAATTGTCCGATAAAGGCTAAATTGTCCGATAAAGGCTAAATTGTCCGATAAAGGTTAAATTGTCCGATAAAGGTTAAATTGTCCGAGTACGACAAAGTATTGCAGACGTTGTAGCCGAAAAAAGGTTGAATTTGTCCATTTGTTGCCATAACTAAATGTTGAAAATTTACTTAATAATAACAGAAGTCGGTTGTATCTTCAACTGCTACACATTTCCATAGCTACAAGAAATCTACATACAAAATTTATAGCAAAACCCTAGGAATTCTTCAAAACAAATTAAAAAGTAAACTTAATTTGCATTGTGCAGTGCCCTGAAGACCTACTGTAACTATACTTAGTACTGAAAAGAACTATTAAAAATGAAATTAAAGGGAAAATACATAAAATTTCTATCTTCTTCCTTGCATTACTCTACTCCAGAATAAACAGACAACAAATTCTCTCAGTTTCAACATCTCCAAGAAATCAAATACAAAAGAACTGCCATTGACAAAAGAACAAATCTGATTCAAACCCCCAAAACTTTCTTCAAACATGATCAATCGATAATTACAACAAAATACCACATTAACTCTACACATTATTTAATCAAATACTGGACAAAATTCACTAACCAAAAACTAGGGGAAAAAATATAAATAAAAAAAAAAATTTGAACCTGCCAAGCATCTATAGTTCGTTGAAATTCCTGTAACCATAGATCTGCTTGCATGCGAACAGCATCATCCTCATGGTGGTAAAGTGCATTTAGGGCATTTTTCACTGTATTCTGAAGGTCCATCACCTCAATTTATTCCTTCAACAGCCAAAAAATGTATAGCTTCAATCAATCCGTGCCCCCAGCAATCAGATTCTTATACATAAATCCCTCTACAAAAAAATTATATATAAAGCTCTCGTCGAACGGGATTGAATTTGTTTCGAGAGGATGAAATTTAGAACTGGGTTTTTAACCTTCAGTAGCATATAAATAAATAAATAAATATATATATATAATATAATGACTTTTTTGGACTTTTTTGGCGCTTCAGGGAAGGGCTTACTTATGATTTTTTTATCGTCATCTGATGTCGTAAAACTATGAACTTTGGCCGTCCGATTGAAGTTTTTAGTCGGTTATGATTGTCTTTCATGTTTCTGAATACTTCATATTCAATTTCCATTTTATTTTTCTTGTTCTAGAACGGGGTCCGGGAAAATTTTATGCATTAAACTATTTTTAAATATTTAAAATTCTTATTATTTTTTCTTTTTAACAAATTGGCATAAATAGTCCCTGAAATATAAAATTTTAGTCACATTAATCTCTAATTTTGTTTTTTTATAGAATTGGTCCCCAAATTATAAAAAATTACGATATTTGTTATTTCGTTAAAAATTCATTTGAAATATCTTTTAAGTCAAAAAAATTAATAAATATTTATGTCACAATACTATTTAAATCTATTTAATAATAGACATATTGACATAAATAGTCTCTAAATTATAAATATTTATTTCAATTTGTTTATTATTAAATATATTTAAATAGTACAGTGACATAAATACTTTTAAATTTTTTTTACTAACGAAATTTTTAACCAAATGACTAATATTGTAATTTTTTATAATTTGAGAATCAATTTAAAAAAAAAAAATATATATATATATATATATATAGACAGAGACCAATATCACCAAATGATTATTTATATCAATCTATATACTATAAAATATATTTAAATAGTACAGCAACATAAATATTTTGAAATTTTTTTTAAAAAAAAATTAATGGAATGACTAATATAAAAAAAAATATAATTCGATGACCAATTCTAAAAAAAATTAGAGACAAATATTATCAAATCTCTATAGTTTTGGGACTATTTATATCAATTTATTTTTATTTTATCATACATTTATTAAATACTATATAAAATAATTAATATAACATTAAAAATATTTAATGCAAATTATCAAAAAAAAATGCATATATATTTTTATTATACTGTTTAATCAGTCTTAAAAGTAAAAGTGTTACCAATTAAATTTTTTAAAATATTTTTAGATGTAAATTTTTATATATTAAAATATAAAATAAAGTATTTATATAAAAATAAAGAAAAATATGTCTTTTATTATTTAAAAAGACCAAATAAAAAACAGGAAATTTTTTATATGATTTTAAAAAAGATAAAACAAAAAATTTAGGACTATTGTTAGGAAATCAAACTTTTTATAGGACAATGGAGAAATTTCCTAATTATTATGTAGTTTTGGGGTTTTTAACCAGAAAAAAAAAATAGCGGAACAAACGCAGTTTGAATGTTGTAAGAACTAAAAAAAGTATTACTTTCTGTTAGAAAAAATCATATTCTAAGTTTTAACTTTGAACTGATCAACGGTTGGCATTTGTTTCATACGTTTTTACTCTGTTCAAAAGGGAATAAAGCTCAATTCGCATTGCTCTGCAAGATTCTTGCTCCAGGGAGGAGCAGCAGAGGCGCGGTTCTTGCTTCTGGCTGCCTATTTAACTCCATAATCCGAACCAAATTAGTGAAAAAAATAAATCTTGCGAAGTGTTTGATAAAGGGTCTCACAGAGATATGGCTTCAGGACTTGCAGAAACCGAAATTTCATCACCTAACATTATAATTTCTCAAGAATGGGTTGATGCGGCAAACACTGTTGCATACGATTCTGTCACGTCTTCCCCTATGGTTATTTTTATTTGTGGGCCTAAAAACAGTGGGAAGACTACATTCTCTCGTTACCTTGTAAATGTCCTTCTCCAAAGGTTTGACATTGTTGTGTTCTATCTTTCACTATTTTTATTGGGAGTTCTGCTGAGTAGAGTATGAAGCATCAAACTTCTTGAATCAATTTGATGTGGGTTTGTGTTTAATTGATGATTTTTTCCGGAGTTTTTCAATACTTGCACGTTTTGGAGGCTTTATTTGTTGATTGCATCTGCAAAGTTTGTAACTTTTTTCTGAACTAGATGGTATTAGGTTAATGAAGTTCTTGTTTTTCTTATTTTATGCTTGTCTGGTGTTTAGTGTTGCCTATGAACCTTTTTCTTTTTTATGTATATATTTATGAATGTGCTTTTATTCACCTTTTGGCTGTAGTTAAGACTTTTGATGTTTATGTTTCACTTCTGCAATGCAGATATAAGAAAGTGGCTTACTTGGATACTGATGTTGGGCAGACAGAGTTTACTCCTCCTGGTCTTCTTTCATTGACTATGATGGACAAGATTAGTCCAGGTTGATTCTTTATTACAGATTTTGGCATACCTTTGTACACCCTAGTTAATCTTACTTATAATTTGTGACTGCTGTTTTGCACTGATCATTGACATAAAAGTTTCCTTACCACTATATTCGTCTTTGAACAGATTTGACAATTCCTTGCATAAAGACACCTGAGAGGTACAGATTCTTAATGTTCTGTATTACAATAGATTATTTGTTTTTTTGTTAATAAAAATTTCCTTATTGGCTATTATTGAATGATAATATTAATAGAACACCTACCATGAGTAGACCTCCTTTCAGATGTCTGCAGAAACTGTGATGGGAAGAATCTAACAGGGAACTATTTATAACTTTACAACAGAGAAGATGATAGTTGATCAAAAGCTCCTATTCCGTATTCTGAGCAATCAATTACTTTCAAGCATCTTAAGATTAATTTCAAATGTACCTGGTGGAGCATTTGATAGTTGATCAAAAGCTCCAATTTTCCAGGGGTCTGGTGTGATTAATTTTCAAATGAGAAATTTTGTGTTGGTTCTTGTTTTCTTATCCTCCTAACAGGTGGTTAATTGAGATTAAATATTTGTTAGTAACAATGCACTTTGCTCTTTGGAGGAAGGTAGAAGCCTCTATGGAGTATTCATAAGAATCCTAGTGTTGATTATGCTTGATGTGCCAGTCTATTCCTTCTTGTATACGCTTTTGCACTAATATACATGCAAAATCTATTGCTTTGTAAACTGAGGGAATCGTTCAACATGTTTATAGTTGCCAAAGAGTGGGTGAGGTTATTTAGAATTTAAATTGTCTGACAGGGGTGGTGTGTAACTTTGTTGCTGTTACTGGTTTCAACTATAGAATCTGTATGCGCCTTTTTTATGTTCTTTGACCTTTTGGATTCGGCTGTTCCACTACCAAACTTTTTGGCCCTTATTTCCCTTTTTCATTTTTCCACAGATGTTTCTTCTTTGGAGATGTATCTTCAAAAAGGGATCCAGTTACCTACTTGACTTATGTACATGCATTATATGACCACTATCGCAAGGAGCACTCCATGCTTTTTAATAAGGAAAGTCCTAGTAATGCTGGATTGCCGCTGGTTGTTAACACCCCTGGCTGGGTGAAAGGTGCGCTACGTTACTGTTTTTATTTATATGTGTCTATAGAATTATTACTTGTACATATCCTGGAATGCTTTTGCTGTCCCCTTCCTTTTACTTAATCCATGAGTTATTGTTGATTATTGCAGGTGTTGGTTATGACATTCTAGTGGACATGCTGAAGTATATGTCTCCTTCCCATGTAGTGAAAATTTGCATTTCAGCTGAAAGGAAGAACCTACCAGCCGGGGCTTTTTGGTTAGACAAGGAGGAATTCTGTGCAACTAACATAATTGAGATGAATTCTGCTCGTCAGGACTCTTACAATAGATCGTATGTACCATACTGCTCTTTTTTTCCTTTTTTTTTTAGATGCTGTCTTATGACTGTATTTTGTATCTTTGTCCCAAACTAAGCCATAAATGCATCAAGTTTCTGGCAGGGTGGACTTTGTATATTTCAGGAACTGGAAATGGTGTATGAATGCTTTTGTTTTCTCCTTAGATTTTGTCCTGAATTTTCTTTTCAGGGTGCTGATACAAAAAGATGCACGTCTTTTGCGTGACCTGCGCATGATGGCTTATTTCAGACAATGTTTTCCAAGTGACATGAGTATCACAACAATCAAGGAACTTGCCCGTGCATTAGCTGCTCACCCACCTTTTGAAGTCTCCGTTACAAGTATCAAAATTAAACATCTTCATTGCAAGGTCCGTTAAGTGACACAGGTCTAGTTCTCTAAGTTTATATTTCGGAGCAAAAATTCATGAATGCTGTAGGTCCACAGCTATTGTTTCCTTTTGACATCCTAGCAGTTGCCTTGCATCAAAAAAGCAATTTTAAAGTCATTCTACATGAACTATCCGCACTTTCCATGACTCTTTCTTCGTGTTATCTTTGATGCTAGGTTCCAAAGGCAGAAATTTTCTACAGCTTGAATGCAACTGTGGTTGGGCTAGCTGTTACTTCTGAAGGTTCTGAAAGTTTTCCTCTTTGTGTTGGCCTCGGTAGGTGACTTGCACAAGAACTATTCTACTTTTATTAATCTCTTTAGGTTTAGGTTTTACTTGATTTTATATTTTTTTCCTTTTTTCGCCTGATGTCTTTCTTACTTTTCTCTGGCTCAGTTTTATATATCATATTGCTTCCTAAAATTTGTTATTATATTTAACTTGTGACTCAGGGATCGTGCGAGGAATTGATACTCTCAAAGGCGTTCTGTATGTAATCACTCCTGTTCCAAAGAACTTGTTGGAAAAAGTTGATATTTTACTGCAGGGATATATCCAAATTCCTAGTTGTTTACTTCAGGTATAAATGCTTTCCTAATGCACTGATTTTGAAGTCCCTAGAAGTTTTGTGCCACGCTTCCATTTGCCGGCCTTTCTAAACTTTTGACCATTAAAACTCCTTATGCTTTTCCTTGTTGTTGTGTGCATTATCATGAACTCTACAAACTTTTCTTGACTATTTTACACTTCTGTACGATGTGCTATCGACCCCTTCCCCCTGACTTGGCCGGTCATATGACATGTTTTGAGTTGCTTGGGAGAAAACAGTGAACAAAAGAATCTCTTGTATATGAACTGGTTAACAATCCTTTATACATTAGTTTAAAGAAAGCTTCTTTATGTGTATCATTCAATTCTTGACCTTTTTGAATGAGAGAATATACATATTTATATATGAATGTGCCCTTCTGTTTAACCCTTTATACATTAGTTTAAAGAAAGCTTCTTTCTGTATATCATTCAATTCTTGACCTTTTTAGATGAGAGAATATATATATATATATATATATATATATATATATATGAATGTGCCCTTCTGTTTCATTACTTACATATTGGTGTATACTTATCTCTGATTCAAGTTCTTGGTTTTTTCAGGTACAAGGATGCATTGCACCTTACCTTGCTGCAAATGTCTTGCCTACAGATATTTAAGAGATAAAGTTTGATTATTTAATAGAGAAATGTTCCAAAATCCTTTCTTTTCCTGCTTACTTTTTAGTTTTAACTATGTAATTCTGCCCAAAGAAAAGACTCGGAACCCTAGTTAACTGTTAACTGCAACTACTTTGTTGCTTATTAGAATTTCTTACAGTTCCAGATTTCAATTATCTTTCTCTCAATGTGGCTCTGTTATTGACTGGTTTTTTCATTTTTATGTTTTTTTAAAGTTTATTTTAATGATGGAAAGAATGATAGACCGTTAATTCAGGTAAATGGATCAGTTAGTTGTAATAAGGGGGCACTCTTTTATTATTACTATATATAGATCAAAGAACCAACTTTGTCTGAATTTTTGCAATCCCAAAATATCGTCTTCCTCCTTGAGAAATTGAGAGAAATAAACGAAGAGAGATATAGAGATCATGATCTGGGGCTTGAATGTTTCACCAAGCAGCAAGCTCATGATCCTCTGATCTCACAATTTTTGTATGAATGAAATTTACACTTCTCTGATTCAAAAGATAAGAAAGAAAGAATAAAAAAAAGAAGAAGAAATAAGCATGAGGGGATCAGTCAAAAATTATGTTGAGGAAAATTTGGGGAAATTCCCACAATTTTTGATATATGCAGTATTGGAATGGGTAATGATAATTTTGCTTTTCATTGATGGATTTCTTTCGTTTATAGCAAATGAATATGCGAGATTTTTCGAATTGAGAATTCCATGTTTGCTTTGTACAAGGATCGATCATGTTCTTGTGAATAGAAATTCAGGTTTTTATTGCAATGAATCCATATGTGAAGTTCACAAGAAAGACATTTCTTCCCTTGCTTATTGTCATGTTCACAAAAAATTATCTGATATCAGGAATATGTGCGAAGGATGTCTCCTTTCATTTGCAACAGGGAAAGAAAACGATTTCGATAGGTACAATTCCCTAGTTGGGATTTTTCATAAAGATATTGATACCTTGGTTGATGATGGTAAAAATTTTATGAGATCAGGGAGGAAGGATGATCCGATGATGCAGATTGACAATAGTCCTCGTTGTTTTTGCTGTGGAGAACTTATGAAAGTAGTGAAATCTTACCCTAAATTTTCCAGAAATTCATCAATGAATGCCAATATTGCTCCTACTCCATCACCCAGAGCACCTCTGTTATCATCATGGAGAAACGATGAATTGCGAAACCTTGAATTACCTCACTTTCGCTACACGGAGCTCAAATTTGTACCGGAAAATGATCCGGAGCTTCCCGGAGATGAGGATCCTTCAGGCGGAGACAACCACCGTGAGTTTTTTCTCTTTTTTCTGAATCTTTTTCATAGGATACAATCTGGTAAAAACATCAAACATCATGAAAATATTTCCCCTTATGGTGTTCCACTAATTAATTTAGATGTTGATTGGTTTAAAAATGTTATCAGATTTAATGCAATAAAATTTAAATGGAAAGTATTATTTAGCACTATTTTTTGTTTTGTTTTTCAAAGGGAGGGAAAGTATCAGAGTAGCAGGCATGCCATTACTACCAGATTCTGAAGATCTAAGTGAAGAAGTATGCAAAACTCCCATGTTTGGTAGGAACAGGTTTTTTGGAATACCATTGTCTGATTCAGCTCAAGCAAGTCCTAGGTACAGGGCTGCTGTTAGAAAATTAGCAGCAGTTGAAAGAACAGAATCCTTTTCAGAGCCTAATGATTCAAGTGCTCTGAATGAAGGTGATGGAGACTCGAATTTGAACAATTTTAAAAGACAAGTTCGCGTGGATCAGAAATCCCTCCTAGCATTGTATATGGAATTAGATGAAGAGAGAAGTGCTTCTGCCATTGCAGCAAATAATGCAATGGCAATGATTACCAGATTACAAGCAGAGAAGGCAGCTGTTCAGATGGAGGCATTGCAGTATCAGAGAATGATGGAGGAACAGGCAGAGTATGATCAAGAAGCGTTGCAGGTGATGAAAGGCCTGATTTTGAAGAGAGAAGAAGAGATAAAAGTTTTAGAATCAGAAATTGAGGTCTATAGGGAAAAATATGGGACAGTGAAGAAAATAGGTAGTGATGTCTGTGAAGTTGATCCTGATGAAGATTATCAGGGGCTGAAATCTCAGACTGTTTCCGAGGACAGTAGTATCTCTGCAGAAGATCAAACTGTTGCAAACGAACCTTCTTTTGAAGGTTCCGGAGAATTTGGAGGCGGAAATCTGGATGATCCAGCATTAGATTTTGAGAATGAGAGATGTTACCTTCTTAGCATGTTGACAGATATTGAAGTACAGCTTAATATGCCCTCAAAAGAAGCATTTCATCCCACAGACTCTGACCATGATGAACAAGAAAATGGTAAATTCCACTTTACATTCTTGTCTTGATTTTCTTCATCAATTCTTGAAGTTAATTTTAAAACTGAGCTTTGCTGGGCAGGTAATGAAAGGAACCAAGCTCTTGAAAGAGAAATATGTTCACTTAGGGATAGATTGAGAGCAGTTGAAGCAGATAGTAGCTTCTTGAAGCATACTGCCATGACTGTACAAAAGGGTGGTGGTGAAGGAATCAAACTCTTGACAGAGATAGCTCAACATCTACGAAAATTTAGACACTTGGAAAAAAAGGCTCCAGAATGTAGAGATGCAAGATCTTTTGCCTAACAAGGTAACCTATTATTCCTCAAGTCTTTATTTCATTCCGGTGATATGTGAAGTTCTTCAAAACTTAAGCATGAAAATGAAGTTCTTGATTGATCCCTTTAATTTCTTTAGTCCCTGAATGATTGATCTAACATCATTTTTCTTTTTCTTTTTGTGTTGCATGAGGATTCCTATTTATTCTGTTTATATGAAATTTGTGAAGGAGAGGACTTTTTTATTGTTCAATTGGAGTAATTTTATCATTGATCTTGAAGGAGTATCAAAGTCCAAGCACTGAAATCCTGCATAGATCCTGGTTCTCAACCATGTTAACATTCATATGGTAATTTTCACCCATTACATTTTCTTTCTTTCATGTAAGGAAAAACCTATTAAGTTCTTCTTGATATATATATATATATATATATATATATATATATATATATATAATATACCAATAATATGTAATATAACTCAAAATTTTGAATCAAACTGCTTTAGGGGGAAAGAAAAAATCCCAAAACTTATTTCTATTCTTGCTTCTATTTAGACCTTCCCTTCACCTGGCTCCTTCAGCTTCATTGATTTTGGTTCTGAGACTAATTATACATTTCCATTTCTAAGTCAGTACAGAAAGATTTTCAACTTTCTTTCTTGCTCAAATAATTCTTGACAAAATTCACATTTTTCTTTGCAGGGAAAAAACAATAATTTGTCAGTAGGAAAAGAACAGGAACAGTGAATCAGGAAATGCTTAGCAGGTGAGCAGAAGGCAAAATTGTGTTGTCTTCAGAGTGCTTTCTTCTCTTCTTCTTCTTCCATATGCCACACAGGAAGTATGGCGGAAAAACATTTTTCATAGGATAGAGAAGAACTTCACATCATTCAAATGTACTTAATTTTTATGAAGTTTTATTTGTTGAAATATAAAACTTCTGTCTGTAAAAAGAACTTGCTTTACTGATATCCAGGAAGGAATATTCATTTTAGAAAAACCTCTTTATATTTTTAAAATATTTCAAAGATTTAAATATTATGATCAATTTTAGGTAGTTTAAATACTTCCATCTTATGTATTTTTTATGTTTTATTTATTTTTTTAATTTAAAATTTTATTTAAAATTTGAGATTAAAAGTTTATCTTTAAAATATCTAATAATAAAAAATAAAATATATTAAATGGTTTCCACCATGAACTATGGTCAGAAATGAGGGTAAAGGAACTAACTAGGCTATTGCCAACAGCAACAACATTGCTCATGACCCATTCTAGTACAATACTGAACCCGCCACCAATACCCAATACCCGACCCTTCTTGGCCCGTTTTATTACCTACCGCCGCCGCCGCGTTCAACTACCGCGACCACCGCATCCGGCTCCTCGCGCCACCATGAGTACCACCTCTGAGTCTACCCCTCTCGACGACATTTTCAAGCAGAAAAAGACCCTTCGAACTAAGATAAGAAGGGAACTCAAGTCTATGGATTCCAACCTTAGATCCCAAGAAGGTGATATATTTGGATGCTTAAATGTGGTGTTTGGGATTTCTTGTTATTGGCTTTTTTATATATTTATATTGGTTTCTTTCTGTTTGTTTCAATTTCAGATGATGCTATACAGAATATTGTGTTGGAAGCTCCGTGGTTCAGGTCTTGTAAGAGATTGTGTGCTTACATAAGCTGTAGTGCTTTGAGAGAAGTTGATACGTCTAGATTGTTGGCAGAAATTCTTGAGAATTCATCTGAGGTAGGTTTTTCTTTATGCTTTCTCTCATTTCTATGGCGTTTTTTTGTTGTTGTTGTTGTCGTTGTCTCTTACATTTGTTTCCATTATCTGAAATGAAATATTTTATGTAATTGAAAAATCTGTGAAATGTATCCTTTTTAGCTGAAGGAACTATTCTGGATGGAGCCTAGTGGCATTAATGCAGATGATTTTAAGAATTAATGCATGATGCTAGTCTAGGTTGAAATTGATTGATTTGAATTTTAGAGCAAGTGACAGGTTGCATAAGATTCTAGGATTATATGCTGTTTTGGATATATTTCTGTTTAGCTTGTAGTTTTAAGGTTCCTTTTATATGCAGATGTGTTAGTTTGTTTTTGGGGGTTGGGGGTTAGAATTGGAATAATGGTTCGTTCTTTACGTTGAACTTGAACGATGAAATTCAATCATTTTATCAAGAAACTTCACTTGGTAGACTGAAATAATGGTTGAAGTTGTCATCATTTCATCATGCTATCCGGTACTGACTTCCTATGTAGTTTGTTTCTTAAATTTAAATCCTTATTTTCCGTTTTCCAATTCAAATAAGATGGTCTTCTACAGATAGAGAAGAAGCTATATGTTCCACGAGTGGAAGACAAGAATAGCTACATGCGAATGCTGAATATATCCAGAATGGATGATTTGATTGCAAATACAATGAACATTTTGGAGCCAGCTCCAACTGATAGTGAAGGAAATGAACGTGAAGATGGTATCTTTATCTCTCTCAATGTCTAAGTTTTATGTTCTGTATATCTTGGATAAGTTACAGCTAGCCGTCCCTCTGGTAATTATATACTTGGATTTAAGTTTGTCCTGGACCGTTTTCCTACTTTTGTGCCATCGAGAATGCCATAACACAAAATACTCTCACTGAGGACTTCTTGGCATTGTAAGCCAGTTTACTTCATAGATACCACTAGGTTTTACTTTTAGCCTTAAAAGGCAGTTGCCACATGACATGATTTGGACAAATTGGTAAAGATAAGCTTTACGTAATTGATGAAGTGCTTCAACTGATTTTTATTAATTTCTGCTGAATGTCAAACGTTATACTAGTTCAGAATAGAAGTTCTAACCTGTTGAACTTTTTTAAGGAACCTCTTATTGAAATAGAGGTGAATTTTTCCTTGAATACATATGTTTAACTTACCATACTCAGTTATAATCAACACTTTTGGCTTTGAGGATACATTTTCCTAATGGGCGTACACTATTTGGAAGAATCTGATGTTTAATTTTGTTCTTGCAGTGATGTTAGCTAATGATCCTGTTGACTTATTAGTGGTGCCTGGTGAGAAGCTTAGTCTTGTTTAATGAATTCTATTTTTCATTAATGAGGCATAAAGTCTGCAAATGGAAGATATTGGAGTATGTGATATGCTTTTCTTTTGGTCTGAAATTTATTCTTCTTTCTAAATCAGGACTTGCATTTGATAAATCTGGAAGGCGTTTGGGTCGTGGTGGAGGGTAGGTCTACTTGTTTCTTTCCTGAGGTTTTCTCTTTAAAGCTTGTCCAATATCTTTCTCATAAACATACATATCTTCCCAACTTATAAAAAAAAGAAAGGAAATGGTCGGAATTGCCACAAGTCTTGCAAAGATGTAACATCCTTTGCTGGGTAATTTACTCCTTTCATATTTTTATCATATTTCCTATTTTTTTTCTATTAATTCTTTTGTTCCTCCTTTTGGACATGTGCTCTTTGAATAACTGTTGAAAGATATTATGATGCATTCCTGAGTAAATATCTGGCTCGAGTAAACGAGCAGACCTGGAAGCGACCTTTACTAGGCAAGTCAATTGACTGCTTCAAACAAATTTCTGCAAGTTTTTTCATCAGTGAACAGTATAATCCTAGCAGTCTTTACTGATTAATGATCTTTCTTTTTCTTGTCCAGTTGCTCTATCTTATTCTGTGCAGACATTGGATGAATGTGTTATACCAGTTACTCCAAATGATGTCTTTGTAGATGCCCTTGTTACAGCCTCGGGCGTGATCCCCATAAGTCCAGTTGGTAGGGAGTATTGTCATTCATAAAAGCAGTTTCACACACACACACACACACATATATATATATATATATATGGAAAATTAGCCGATTTTGTTACATATTTTCGCAAATAGACATTTTTGCTGATAAGGTCTTTTTGATGTTAAGTTCAATGTCTTTTTCTTTATTAGCAAATTTTTTTTTAAGAAAGACTTTATTGCGAAAATATGTTTAAAGTGAGATCAAATCGACTAATTTTCCTATATATATATATATATATATAAACTTGCCCGCACTTACGTGGGGGAGGATTCTGCAAAAAGGAAAAACTTGACCTAGTCTGGAATCAAGGTGATCTTCACCTGGGCACAGAAGTTTCACATTTTTTGAGTAACTTGCAAAGTCATATATTTAGGCCAAGAGGCCATCCATATTTGCAGTTGAAAGCTGGGTTCATGAATCTTGATGCATTTCCATGTCAAAAACACCTACCAAGGATTGATGGGGTTTTTGTTTTTTTCTGTTTTTTCTTGGAGTGTGTGGATGATTTAGCTGTAACCTGATTAAGACTATACAAATGTATGAGGTGGCTGCTACCGGCTAAGCCAAAGGCGTGTGCCATATTTTTACGGCAGCTATAGCTGAAAAATTCCATTTTCATGGCTGCCAGAGTGAAAAGACATATTTATTTGGTCAGCTGAGAAATTTAGCACAAATTCTACATCAGTTTGAGATGACATTGGTAAACTCTAATAAAAAAATGCTAAAAGTAAAACAAGAAAACAGTGGATTATTTATTTATTTATTTTTTGTCGGCGCCTAATATTTTAATAGTAATTTTTAATTTTCATATATATATATATATATATATATATAATTAAATAAGTTTTTTTATAAGTAATTTATCGAGTCTTAATTAAACTAGATTCGTATGAAATTAAATTGAGATTTTGGGAAACTTTTTATTTTTAAATTTTTTTTATTATTACACTTATTATCTATTTATTTTAAGTGTGAAGTTAATGTGAAATAAATTAAATATAAAATAATGAAATAGAATTAGTAGTTATCTGTTACGTAAATATTACGCAATTGCTTTGGTCGGCAAGCATGGCTGGCTGCCCTCTAGAATTATAATTGCTCATTTTGACGTGCCGATTAAAAATTATTATTATTCACTATTTATTATTGCGTATATAAGATTTGAAAAAGATATGCTTTGTAAATAATATATATATATATATATATATATATATATAATTATAATATATTATGTTTTGAAAGATTTAGTCTTAGATATTCATTTTTTTTAATATATTAGTTTTTTATATCCTAAACAAGGACAAGAAAAGTTATTGTCCAAGGATTTTTCTATTTATACATATGTATTTAGTTTTGAACATTTGAGACTTTGCTTGAGAAAGAAAAATTATATATATATATATATATATATATATGGTTAAAAATTATATGTTTTTCCTAATTTAATTTTGTTTTCCTAAAAAAATAATTTTTGTTAAAAGTGTGTAAATATAAAATAGAGAATTATAATTGTATTGAAAATCTTATATTATTTTGATTAGAGTTTCTTATTAATAATAGGTTAGTCATAATATTATCTGTTTTATTCATTTTAAGTGGACTTTTTAAATGAATTTTTCAGTAAAATGTTTTAATTTATATTTAATAATAATTTAGAAATATTTTAAGCAAAGCGATGTAAAATTTTAAATAATAATAATAATAATAATAATAATAATAATAATAAATATATATATATAATTTTAAAATATTTTTACTTTATTGTATCTCTATGACATAATGTTATAATAATAATAATATTAATATAATATTTGTAATTATTTGATTTGAAATAATAATAATAATAAATACAATTAGATTATTAATGTATATATATATATATATATATATATATATATATATATATATATATGTGTGTGTGTGTGTGTATTTTTCTTTAAATTAAATTAATAATTGATGTTAATTTAAATTTGTACGTTTATATCATATTTTGAATTTATTTATAATTATTAAAAAATAATGTTTTTTTTTATATAACAAAATATTTAAGAGAACAAGGGAAATTTTTCATTTTTGTCTGTGCGGTGTTCTGGTTTTCAAATATAATATAAAACGGAGAAAAGAAGAAAAAAGTGCTAAACTAAGATGATAGTCAAGATTCGGCCACTCAAATGATTAAGCTGAAATTTTGACCCGAAGCAAATAATTTATATTCATATACATTATTACATTACATTATATATATATATATATATAAATATAATTCGGCCACTCAAATGATTAAGCTGAAAATTTGACCCGAAGCAAATATTAATTTATATTCATATACATTATTACATTACATTATATATATATGATTTATTTATTTTTCCCGGTCGTTAGAAGGAGTAATAGTGGTCGAAAATGGACACCTACACTAGATAATATTTTCAAAGGAAAACAGTATAGCTAATTAACAAATGTTACCTCAAAAAACTTGTATAAATAGATACATTTCCCTTATCATCCACCACAGAATATAACCAATATTAATCCTATGGCTTATTATTCCAACTTCGTTTTCTCTTTAACACTCGTTCTTCTTCTTCTTCTTCCTTTTCCTTCCCATTGCAGCGATCCAAGTCCATTACAAGACTTTTGTGTCGCAGATTTACAAGCTCCCACATATCTCAATGGATTTCTTTGCAAAAACCCTAATAAAGTCACTTCAAAAGACTTCTTCTACGAAGGTCTAGTAGAAAAGCCAGACAATTATGATTATCTGGGCGTGGAACTGAAACAAGTGAGCGTGTTAGATTTTCCGGGTCTTAACACGCTAGGAATGTCCATGAACCGAGTTGCATTTCTTCCGGGTGGACTCAACCCGCCCCACACTCACCCGCGTGCAGCTGAGTTATCCCTAGTCACGGAAGGAAAAATATTTGCTGGATGGATTTCTACCGAATACAAACTTTACTGGAAAATCTTATCTGCCGGAGAACTGTTCATTATTCCTCCCGGAGTGTTGCATTTTCAACTTAATGTTGGTAAAGGAAATGCACGTTTCTATGCTTCGTTCAATAGCCAAAACCCTGGAATACAAATTATGGGTCAAGCTTTGTTTAATACTACACCAACTATTCTTGATGAAGTTCTCATCAAAGCTCTTCAAGCAGATAAAAGTATTATTGATCTTATCAAGTCTAAATTCTCCAAGATTAAGAACTAATTACTTTAGATATATATAGTACAAATAAATAAAGAGGAAGGAAATTCATGTCCTCTACTTGTATTTCATTTACTACATTTTCATTCCATTTTGTATCTGTTCTTTTCTCTTTCAATATTACATGTGTATGCATGCATGCATGCATGTCAAAGGAATAAATATTGTTTCCCATTTTATACTTCATCTATTTCTAATTTAATCATATATTTAGATATGTGTTATACATGAAATACGTAATATATATATATATATACACATATTTATTTATACATGTTTATATTAAATACTAAGAAAAATTGCTAGAAGGGGATGATATTGAGTGTATGTATGGTTAAGTTTCTTATATATTGGATTTTATATATATATATATATATATATATATATATATATATATATCTATATTGTAATAAAATCTATAATAATATTATAGATTTTGATTCATTTTGTATCTAATAATATTATAGAAGGGGATGATATTGAGTGTACGTATGGTTAAGTTTCTTATATATAGGGCCATATATATATATATATATATATATATATATATATATAATATAATATTGTAATAATATTATAGATTTTGATTTATTTTAACATATATTTTACGAGTTTGAAGTGAAATATGTTATTATATAAAAAATTTATAACAATTCAAAAATTTCATAGATTGAAAAATTAAGGTCACCAAAATATCGATATATATATATATATATATTTTTTTTTTGAGGATCCCAAAATATCAATTTAATTAATATTGTAAGTATTCATTTAAAAAAAAAAAGAAAAAGAAAAAAAAGGAGTAATTCTATGTTGTTTTTGATAATTTCTGTTAGTCACGTGACTTGCACGTGACTTTTAAATTGCAGATGGCTTTTAAAAATTTTTTTTTTCTTCTACTGCACTATCAGCCGGAGCTGCCGGCGCTCCTCGCCGCCGACCACCGTAATTTCTTAGTAACCGCTGCCGCGTTTTCAACAATCTCGTAGTTATTATCTCTTTTCCTTTTCGCATTTTGGGTCTAAATTCAACGTTCAGTTATTTTCCTCTCATAAAAGAAGAAAAAGAACAATAAATATTAGCTCACAAAAAAACAAAAACCCTAATTAATACAAATAATGGCAGCGAAGATGAGCAAAGGTGGTGGTTAAGACTAGCCGTAGCGGCCGCGGCCGCGCCTACACGGAAACAAAACCCTAATTAATCTTTTTTTTTTGAAAAAAACCCTAATTTTATAAATAATAATTTAAATAATATATTTCAAAATTTTAATTTTGGAAAAAAAAAGAATAAAAATATCTGTTTTATTTTATTTTTAAATTTTAAATTAATAAATTAAAAGTTTACAAAATATTACCTTTTATATTTTCTATTAAACAAATATATTTTATTTAAAATATATATTTTGAAAAAGGAGTAAAAGTTAAAAATATTAAATAAAAGTAAAGTTGAAACTCATCCGAGGGATAAACTTCGTTGACTTTTTTACTTCCATTCATAAATACATAATCCTCCATTTTTTTTTTCAAAAAGTAAATTTATTGATACAAATAAGAACAAATATACAAAAAGATGTAATAACAAAAATTGCATGTTTGGTCCACATATTTTTGTTTCCTTACATTTTAGTCCTAAAAACTTTTTCTTTATTCATTTCTCCACAATTATAAATTCAATTGAGAAATTAACAAAAGTTTTTACAAAATTGTGGAGGAAAAGAAAAGAAAATAAAAGTGGGGGAGAAATTAGATTACAAAAAGAAAAAAAAAGAAAAGATTAGAACATAAATTACTAATGTTTTATTTGTCACGTCAGGTAAAAAAGTAACGCTCTCCAGTATTACTATACTCTTAGAGAATCTTGTTTCTTGACTAGATACTCCGCCCCACCGCCCCCCCTCTCCTTGTATATATATGTGTGTGTATTATAGCCTAAGCATTTGCAAGCATTTTTCTTCTCTTTTGTTTTCTTTTATTTTCTCTCTTCTTTCCAAGCAAAAGCAGAAAAACAATGGCAGGTGAATCAAGCAAGAACATGGAAATGGCTTTGGATGCAGAATCATCAGGGAAATTGGCTATTGTTGATGGAAAAGATGTTGAATGTTCCATCTGTTTGGAACCGATTGGAGATGGAATTCCAAAGGGGATTTCCAAGCTTCAATGTGGCCATTTGTTTCACTTGTGTATGAATCTTTTTTTCTTTCTTTTCTTTGATTTCTTTAATTTGTTTATGCCTTTTATTGATTTAATTCCATTTTTTTAAACATAAAAAAAAATTGAATCTTTAATAAAAAAAGGGGGGATTTTTGTGAAATTGTTCATAAATTCTAAAAATTGGTACTTTTAATTTGATGAAAGGAAATGAAAAATGAGATCTTTGATTTCTTTAATTTGTTTATGCCTTTTATTGATTTAATTCCATTTTTTTAAACATCAAAAAATTGAATCTTAAAAAAAAAGGGGTGAAAGGAAATGAAAAATGAGATCTTTGATTTTACATGCAAAAGAAGGAGACACAAATTCTTTTTTATGCTTGGAAATGATTTTTATAAAATTAAATTAGGGCTTACCTTTGATTTAATCTCCAATTTAGAGATTTACCCCTAATTTTTATTTTCCCCTTAAATTTAATTTCCGAAAAATTTATCTTAGAATTTTTTTTTCTTGAAAAAAGGGGACAAATTAGATGTCTGAAAATCAAAAAATTTAAAATTAAAATTAGGGTTTACTATGGTTTAAATCCCTAATTTTGGTTCATGATTTAATTTTTATTTTATTTTTAAAATTAATAATTATTTTTTTAATTTTATAAATTTTAAAAAAATTAAAGTGAAATGACTATTTTACCCTTGTCACTAATCCACTTTTTTTTTTTTTTTTTTTTTTTTTTTAATTTTTTTAATCTTTTTAAAAAATATATATATATATATTTTTTTATATTGAAGCTTGCATTGGCGTGGCCTTCAATGCTAGAGGTGCAATGATCTGCCCCAACTGCCGGGACATTGAGAAGAACCAGTGGCGTTACGTACCCGCTCCCAACAACAACAACAACAATCAGAATGAGAATGCAAATGCAAATGCAAATGCAAATGCAAATGCAAATGCTAATGCGAATGCGAATGCTAATGCAAATGCTAATGCGAATGCGAATGCTAATGCAAATGCTAATGCGAATGCTAATGCTCATGCTCATGCTCATGCTCATGCTCATGCTCATGCTCATACTCATGCTCATGTTCATCATGTGTATGAGAGTGAGAGTAGTAGCAGTGATTCAGATGATGATGATGTTAACCGAGCAGATCTTGTGAATCTGATGCACATTGTCCATGGCCGTACCTTCAATCCTCACCATGATCATCATCTCCATCATGATCATCACCTTGTTCACCACCACCACCATCCTGATAATGTTGAAGTCCAAGTGCACCGTAACAATATTGGTTCCATTGAGCACAATCATCTTGTCATTACTAATCACCCCAACTTTGATGCTCTTCATCCTACTAATCCTCATCAGCAGCAGCAGCAGCAGGTGCAGGAGCAGGAGCAGCAAGTGCAGGAGCAGCAGGAGGAGGTATAATTAATATATATACATATATATATATGTGCATTCATGTTTATTTTTTGTAGTGATTGTTTTGGTTATGTTTTAGCTAATTTTTCATCAAAGTTATGAGATTTTGTTATATGTCTATGTACATATATATATATATATATATGTGTGTGTGTGTGTTATAAGTATAAATTTTATATTTTCAGAATGTACGACCCTCACCCGGTCTAAGGATTATGGGGGTTCAAATTCAGCGACCACCGCATTTGACGTTAAGTGATATTGCTGCGTATTTGTAAGGATTCTTTTACTTTACTTTTAACTATATATATATATATATATATATTGTTGTATGATATTGATTTGATAATTGTGTATGTATCTATAGGGCCGATGGACGTGCTCCACTACCTGGTAAGTTCATCTTAGCCTTGACCAAAATTGTTTCTCCTTGTTTGTTTTATATATATATATATATATTCGTATATTTCTTAATATCGAGTCCAAGTCTATTTGGTACTTAATTGTTGTATATATATATATATATATATATAATATGTATATATGTTCTCTTCAAAATTAGGTAACAATAATGAAGGTGGTGCTGAAAACCGTGGCTTGAACAACTTGGCGAATCAAGGTCCTCCTAATGTGTAAGTTAGTGAATGAAATCTCAAATATATATATATTATATATATTATATATATATATATATATATATTACAATATTTTTGTTTTTAACTTGTAATTCAATTGATAACAGTGAGCCTGTCGTGGAGACTCAGTTATTTCTGGTTGATGAGAATAACCGTCATCGCCCTCTATCAGAATCTGAAGTTTTCCAACTTCTTGGTAGACATTCGATTTCTGGAACCACCATCTCCCCACATCCCAATGGGATCTTTTCAGACGAGTTTCGTGATAATTTAGTGACGCAACTGGATCAGAACACAAGTGCACGATTTGCATCGGCACAGGCACCGGCACCACCTGCACTTGGACCGGCACCTCCAATGCCATCACATATAGTGGTGCCGGGGCTGGCACGGAGACCACCATCGTATGTTACTGAAAGTGAAAGCGAAAGTGACAGTGACAACGATGATGATGATGATGATGATGATGATGATGGGGGTGATTATCTGGAGCTTGATCTCAATGCCAGCATGGATGGTGGAGATCTTTATTCATGATGGAGATTATTAGTTCAAAGGAAACCACCAAATAAGAGGAGAAAATGTTATATATCTATCATGTTCTGTGGTTTTATATCTATCATGTTTTGTTTTGTGTTTTTGGTTTAATTTTATAGATTCCAGTTAAACTGGTGAACTTCTTAAGTATTGTGGTTGGATGGATTATCCTTTTGGGGAAACTAGGGTTTTTACCATATGTATCTTTGTTGAATTGATGCAATTCAAACTCTTTTATCTTTTAATTTCTTTCTCTTTATATTTCTTATGCTTTTATCTTTTATCTATATATATGGTTTTAGACCTAATTTTAACTAAGCTTATGGGTTTTTTGAAGTACTGGGAAAAGTTTTTTCAAACACTTCTTTCATATACAAAGGTTCATACTTTATTCTGATATTCAAAAGATTTTTCTTGATTTGAGTTGGGTTTGAATCTTTACTGGATTTCAAATTAGGGTTTTAATTCTAGGGTTTTTCTTGCACTGCTGCTGGCTAGCTAGCTACAGTGCTTAACAATGGCTGACAGATATACATGAACAGAAGTTGCGAAGAAAGCTTATTTGGGGAAAAAAAAAAAAGTTAGATTTTGATCATGGAGTTTGTTACTTCTTGTTTCTTTTTTCTGTTTCTTCCCCGGATGAGGACACAACTTTTTTTTTTTTTTTTTTTGGGTCTGTAAAACGAGGGTTATATATATATATACACACAAAAAGAGCCCGAGAAAAATTATATGCGTATATATATTATGTATATATATATATATATAAAAGTCCATTAACATAAAAATTACAAACAAAACGGATCAGCCCACCTCTAGAAAACCACATGTTTTGGAAATAAGCTTGTTGAATATGTTCCTTTCAAATTTTCAATTTTTTTTAATTTTTTTTTAATTTTTATAAATGTGTGAATTAACTCTCTCTCTCTCTCTATATATATATATATATATATATATATATATATATATATATGTTCCTTCTTTCTTTTTTACTAAATTGTTAAAAATGTGATCTAATATTTAAGCTGGAAACATTTCTTGATTAACTGGACCATTAACGTTGTAATAGAGTTCATACTATTATATATATATAGAAACTTATATATATACACACATATAAGAAAAAACACACACAAGACATAACCAGAAAAATGAAGAAGCTGTAAATAATGGGTAGACATATATATATATATATATATATATATATTATATATATATATATATATATATGTATGTATGTATTATTGTATGTGTAAGACAAAAATGTCTATTGTATGTGTAAGACAAAAATGTCAGGATCCTTGAAGAAGTGGTAGCAAAATTGACAAAGATTTAATTAATTAGGGTTCAAATCCTGGTACTTAATTAGGTAATTAGAGTTTAGTGTATGCACTTAGTATAAATCTCTCTATTACTTTATTTGGAAACCTTTTTTTTAAGGATTATCTTGTCTTTAATTAAGATTAAGACAATAATAAAAAAATCAATTTAAAGTTTTAATATCACATGTTACTTTCAATAATCATCATCACATAGGAAAATATAATTAGCTAGAATTAATAATTTAGTTTTTAACACACAATTTTTATAAGTAAAAAGATATTTAGTACGTCTAAAAAATTTAATATTAAGAGAATTTATCTTTTAAAAATTAATTTAATTTAATTTAATACTACTTACTATACATGCTTCTTATAATAATGTATTTACTTTTCTTGCAATTGACATGCGCAACTTTCTCTTGTCAATCCAAACTTTTGGTAACCAAAATTGGAAATAAGAAATCCAAATTGCATACTTCCAATTAATTAGTAAGTGGGAGAGACCAATTACTTTGGCTAACTAAAAGGAAACTAGCAACCCTTTGAATGTTACATGAAACCGCTACCTGAATACTTGTTGTGAATGTTATACGTAAGATTCAAAGTAGTAATGTCTTACTCCGAGTAAGATTTAGACTCTATAGACACAAATTAAACTAAATTTGAATTAGTCGAAATAGTAATGTTATGGTAAAGTTTTCTTCGAGTAAGAGTTACATTCTATCGACGCAAACCAAACTAAATTTGAATTAGTCGAAATAGTGGATAGTGAGATCTTCTCTTGACTAAGAGTTAGAATATGCAAGTACTACTCAAACTAAATTCAAATTAGTTGAAATAGTGAAATTATGAAGCTTTCTCCAAGTAAGAGTTAAATTTCGAGAACACAATCAAAATTGAATTCGAATTAGTGGTAACATGATAAGACCTTCCTCTAAGTAAGAGTTAGACTCCGTAGATACGACTAAAACTATATTTGAATTAATCGAAATAATAGATATTGAGACATTTTTTAAATAAGAGTTAAATTATGTAAGCACGACTCGAACTAAATTCAAATTAGTTCTAATAGTGGCGACATGAGATCTTCCCCCAAGTAAGAGTTCAACTTTCTAAACACAACCCAACATGAATTTGCATTAGTTACAATAATAGTTTCGGCCGTCAAATGATCTAACTTAGAAAAACAATCATATTTAGTTAGCAATATATTATATCCTTAAAAGATTCAAACTTTTCTAAAGTTTTAGGAAATCTTTATACATGCATTCAATTATTATACATTATTGAACTATACATAATTTAATGGTGCATATCTAAATCATAGTTGTAGTGATGCTCTCAAATAGAAACAAGAGAAACAAAAATTGATTAAAAAGACAAATATGGTCACCACAACTACATAACTATATAAATAGGGTTTTTCCCCTCATTATTCTCATGCATCTTGAATACCCTAAAACCCAAAAATATGGTAATTTTATCCCTAATTCTTCTAATATTGTTCCCCCAATCTTCTCATTGTGCAGATCCAAGTCCCTTGCAAGATTTCTGCATAGCAGATCTTGACAATCCATTATTCATCAATGGTTATCCATGCAAGAATCCTTCACAAGTAACTTCTAAAGACTTCTTCTATGATGGATTCACACAAAACCCTGGTGAGTTAAACCCTTATGGAGGTAACATAACTCGAGCAGACGTTCATCGATTTCCGGGACTAAACACATTAGGGATATCGATAAATCGAGTTCTCGTTGTCCCCGGAGGGATCAATCCGCCTCACGCCCACCCACGCGCCTCCGAGTTATTGCTGGTTTTGGAGGGAAAGTTTCTAGTTCGTTTAGTAACTACCAGTGATGTTTTTTACTGGAACATTATCGGTGCTGGAGAGTTGTTTGTGATCCCTCAAGGACTTTTACATTTTCAACTTAATATTGGAGAAGAAAATGGAATTTTTTTTGCTACTTTTAATAGCCAAAATCCAGGAATTCAGATTTTTTCTAATTCTCTCTTTAATTCAACTCCTCCTATTCCGGTTGATGTGCTCACTGCAACCTTCCGTACGGATGCACTCATTGTTGATCTTATTAGGTCTAGGTTTTTCAGTGAGCTTTCGCCATCGTCATCGTCATCGCCATCGCCATCGCCATCACCATCGCCATATTTCTATAAAAAATAAAGTTATTATCAATTGAGTATGTATCTGTATTTGTTTGTTATTAGGTCTAGGTTTTCTACCGAGTTTTCGCTCTCATTAGTCTAAGCTTGCCATCGCCATCGCCATCGCCATCGCTATATGTCTAAACTCATAGATAAAAAGTGAAGTTATTATCAATTGAATATATATTTGTATTTGTTTGTTATTAGGTCTAGGTTTTCTACCGAGTTTCCGTTCTCATCAGTCTAAGCTCGCCATCGTCATCGCCATCACCATATGTTTAAACTCATAGATAAAAAGTGAAGTTATTATCAATTGAGTATGTATCTGTATTTGTTTGTTATTAGGTCTAGGTTTTCTACCGAGTTTCTGCTCTTATCAGTCTAAGCTTGCCATCGCCATCGCCATCGCTATATGTCTAAACTCATAGATAAAAAGCGAAGTTATTATCAATTAATTATGTATCTGTATTTGTTTGTTATTAGGTCTAAGTTTTCTACCGAGTTTCCGCTCTCATCAGTCTAAGCTCGCCATCGCCATCGCTATATGTTTAAACTCATAGATAAAAAGTGAAGTTATTATCAATTGAGTATGTATCTGTATTTATTTGTTATTAGGTCTAGGTTTTCTACCGAGTTTCTGCTCTCATCAGTCTAAGCTCGCCATTGCCATCGCCATCGCCATATGTCTAAACTCATAGATAAAAAGCGAAGTTATTATCAATTAATTATGTATCTATATTTGTTTGTTATTAGGTTTAGGTTTTCTACCGAGTTTTCGCTCTCGTCAGTCTAAGCTCGCCATCGCCATCGCTATATGTTTAAACTCATAGATAAAAAGTGAAGTTATTATCAATTGAGTATGTATTTATATTTATTTGTTATTAGGTCTAGATTTTCTACCGAGTTTTCGCTCTCATCAATTTAAGCTCGCTATATATATACACAATAAAGTGGTTGTTATTAAATGAGTTGAACTCGTTTGTATCTATTTATTCTGCTCAATAATGAAGTTACTTTTTTTTTTTGTTTCGAGAAAGATAATAAATAAATCGTATTTTCTCATTTATTATGGTATTGATTCTTAAATATTTCAATTTATTTTTATATGCGTTTTGCGTGTGTGTATATTATATATATATATATATATATATATATATAACTTTAAACTTTTAAGTTAGAGAGCTTTCTCCCATATGTTTGAAAACAAAAACAAGATTATGTAAAAAAAAAAGGTGTAGCTAAGTTCATAGTTTTACTTATATATATATAAAAAAAAATTGTTATAGATTTAAAAAAATAATTAAAAGAAAATTATTTATGCCTTTGGTATTTTTTTTAATATATGACCTTGCTTCCTTCCAATTTTCTTCAAAGGGCCTACAAATTATCTATTTATTTCCCAATTACCCAATTATTTAAAAAATTATTTTGCTAATATGGACCTAAATTTTTTCGAACTCAAAATGGATTTTACTAATAAATTTTTTCAATTTATTTGGAATATTGGACTAATTCATCAAAATCAGTTTAAATATGGCCCAGTATAATATTGGGCCTAAACTTTGAATTTAAAAGAAGAGTTGAAGCCCGGCCCAAATGGTAAAAATGAACTTGCTTGTGGAAAAGGAAATCGATTCCAACTATTACTTTTTCTTTTCTCTCCCTCTCTCTTTCATTTCAGAACCAGGTTGCCCCTTTCTTTTCTGTTAATCTTGGTTCAAATTTTCATCAAATTTCTAGGGTTTAATAGAGTGATATCAGTGTGAATATCTTATGGCTCCAGCTCCAGATCCCACTGCTAATGGCGGAAACGCAGGTGGTGCCACAAGAGAAGAGGCACAAATGAAGGTTCCGGCGAAGGACCCTAAGAAGAAGGATGATAAGAAGGATGAAGATCTTGTAAGTTTCAGTCAGATGTGTTTTTTTTTTTTCATAAATTTTCAGATAAAGGCGCTCGAATTATTTTTGTAGTTTGTTGCTAATTATCGCGAGATAGTCAATTTTTGTTGTGTATTTGTTTGAAAGTGCTTGAGTTTTTTTACTTCATGGATCTGGTCAAGTGATATTTTACTGGGAGTTGTCCTATTTGCTTTTGTGTATTGGGTCTAGTTCACTTGCTAGTGGGTAAAACGTTGAATCTTCTGCTTTGGGTCTTCTTATGTTAGATGGTGGAGTTGGATGCATTTTTGGTTAGAAAGTTGAGTTTTTTTTTTTTTATAGGTTTTTGTTATGCTAAGTAATCTCTTTGTTGTATGTTTTTCTGTTGAAGGTTTGGTGGAAGTATGTGTTTGATGACAATTAAGTACAAATTCAATTTCTCTCTTTCTATAGTGATGTATTTATCTGGTAATTTCTGATTTTAGTCGGAGGAAGATTTGGCTTTGAAGCATCAATTGGAGTTGTATGTGGAGAGGGTTCAGGACTCTGATCCAGGATTGCAGAAGGTTGCTCTGGAGAACATGAGGTATTGTATTATGGTAGTTGGTTGAATTTTATGATATAATTGAATTTAGATTGTTGACCTAATGCTGAGAATCTCCTCCTTGATACCTAAGGGGAGGTATTTTACATGTTGTGATACTTGTTTGTACTTTTCTACATTTTGCTTAATGCAAAGTAGGAAAATTGCTTAATGAAGTTAACTGATTATAAAAATCACAATCAGCTAACTGCATTGCTGACCATTATTTATAAGAAACTATGAAAATATTCTGAAACAGGTAAAGCAGGGTGTGCCATCTATATATATGGATGAATCTTGAATTCAACTGGCTAGGAATTTAACTGTAACTTGCAAAATGAATTGTCCGAATATGATCCTTGTTGTACAAAAGAAATGGATTCTTGTGTGCTATGTTTTGTGCTCTGTTTTTTAGTTATGTTGGAATAGGATAGCCCTTGTTAGGGAAGTCTTCTTGAGAAGAATTGTATTAAACAGTGCTAGAAGTTTTGAAGTATTGCAAATGTGGGTGTAGGGAGAAAGGAAAACCATGCAGTTATTGAAGAATCTTTTTTGATATTTCTGTGAAAAAGGGAAAAAGGAACACTTGGTGTACATGAACAAATGTGACTTGTGTAAGAGAAGTTCATAGATTGAACTATACTTGAAATGATATATATACAAGTGGAAGTAACCTTAAAGGGACATAATTAATAGTTTGGGACTGATAATGCTGAGGCCAACAACAGATGAAGTATAAAAAACATAAATCTGACTGGCTTGACAGTGATAGGCATTTCATGTGCTGTTCATTGCTTGAGCTTAATGAAATGTTCTTCCTGAATCCTAGTTGTCTTCCTTGGAAGGCCCAGGGTGTCACATCACTCTCTTGGTGCATTTTGGTTGCAAGCAGCTATTTTGAAAGTCTTACTGATTGAGAAAATGGATTTTTTAAATTGCGTGTTTAATCATTTGATGGTTAAATCTGCAATTAAACGAATGCTATTTGGTGCATGTTCTGGGTTGTTTAAGCATACTAATTTCTCTGTGCAGGCAAGAAATTCGGAGTGCTACAAGCTCTATGACTTCAGTTCCAAAACCGCTGAAATTTTTGCGGCCTCATTATGGAACACTGAAAGAACACTATCAAAAGATGGTTGATTCAGATTTAAAGGTGCTTACATTTTGGGTTCATTCTGGTTTTGTTGTTTTGCAATTATATGTCATCTTACCTACATTTTTTTATTTGTTTAGAAATTTTTAGCAGATATACTTTCTGTGTTAGCCTTGACAATGTCTGCTGAAGGTGAAAGGGTATGCCTCTGTTACTTTTCAACTTATGCTTCTATCTTGAGTTTATTGTCTTTGCATTTCTTTGTATTATATAAATAGATTTTATCATTTTGTACATTTGTATATATATTGAGTTATCTATCATAGTTGAGGCACATATATTTCATCTGTCCTTTCTTAATATTTCTTCATGTCTCAACTATTGCAGGAGAGCCTGAAATATAGACTTTTGGGTTCTGATGGTGATATTGGTTCTTGGGGCCATGAGTATGTTAGGTAAGCCAGTTGAAGCTTTCTTTTTTTTTTTTGCTCCTGCTGCAAATTATACTTATTTTTCTATGATGTTTTTTAAAAAAATTTCCAGATGTTTAAAATATGTTACTTGACTTCAGTGTATGATAAAATTACATTCTTTCACTAGTTTCCTTTGCAAATGACAGTATTGTAGTTGTTCCTTGATCTTGCTTGATTGGTGTTTCCATGAGCAAGATGTCTATGGATGAGTTATGGCAGAAGGATCAGTTAATTGATATAAATTGGAAACATTATAATTTATCATGATTATTTCTACCTTCTATAAAGTTAAACTCTTTAAGTCTAGATTCTCATTAGTTATGGATGTTTGTTTTATCTATTTTACTGTTTTGACTATTCTCTTGTTTGTATTTATCTAAATAATTACTAAAGGGTTTGATTTGTCTTTTGACTTTTTAAAAAAAAAATAACCTTTGACTTCTTATTCTTCTATAAAGAGGAATTAATAAATATAAGTTTTGAAAAATTAATTAAAGGGTATTGAGTGGAAAACTAGTGTGTAAAAAAATGGGGTATTATTTTTAGGGGATTGTGGATGAAGACATTAAGATGACATAATTAATCAATCATAATCGTTAGTAGTGCAAGTGAAGGTGATTTAACAATGTGCTTTTGGATTTTGCACAAGTGGAAGGTGAACAAATCATGAAGTTATATTTCTGTTACCTTTAGAACTAAAGTAAAATGCATTTTGATTTTTTTGTTAAGGTAAATCTTCATTCTGAATTTGTATTCTTTTATGGTTAGTGCTTCTTAACTTCAGGTTCAGTATTTATTCTTATTAATAGTTGATGATTTGTTTGCTGCAGGAATCTGGCAGGAGAAATTTCACAAGAATATGCAAAACGGCAGGTTAGAAAATTCTTTCTTCTTTTTCTTATTTGATGGGGGGTGAGGCAGACTGGGTATTGTAAATAATAATGTGGAGTCTTCTATGTGAAACTAGACATTTAGGCATATATTGTTAGGCTGTCCTGGTATTTAGGTGTGTTATATTCCCTAGAACACAGATGAATTCTTGTAGAGATCTGCCAGAGAAAATGACAATCAGGGCATATGACACTGGTTTCAAATCATCCCTGTGTTCTTTTGCATGTATGTATATGAACTAAAATGTCTCTTGCACATGCTCTGTGTATAGGATCTCTCTAATTGTCTTTCATATACACTCTCGGTCTTTTTGTTTCTCCATCCTTCTCTCATCTACACTGGTCTATTGATCATTAGATGCAATTCAGTTAAGTTACTGTATGTAAGTTCAATTTTCTGTTCTCTTTTGATAATTGGAGGATTCCTTATTCCTTGTATCATACCCCCAAGTTGATCAAAATTATACCATTTCTCTGAAACAATATGTCTGTTATGTTTAAAATGTTTGGTTTTGTCCTACTAATGAACCTCTAGGAGATTTTGTAATTCATTCTTGTTAAATATTTCTTGCCAAGGAAATGTCCCTAATATAGTCCCCATCTTATGGAATAATTTCAGAGTGAAGAGGCACCCATTGATGACTTAATGGAGCTTGTTCAACAGATTGTTGCTTTTCATATGCAGGTATTGAATTTCTTAGACACTCTTAATTTGCCTAATCCTGATGCATCATTTCATTCTATCAGTGTTCTAGATAATTGTGTAAGCTTCTGAATTTGGTTCAGTAGTAACATGTAATGAATGTAAAAAACTGGGAACAAAAGAAACCTAGTTCTTTATAATCTTTTTGATCTTGCTTGATACATCTTGTTATAAATTTAATATAATCTTTTGCTTTGTTCAGCACAATGCAGAGCCAGAGGCTGTTGATCTTTTAATGGAGGTATTTCAGTTTTAATCTCTGCCTTTTCTTTTTGGCAATGTGCTATGAAAATACTAAATAATATTGCTTGGAAATATGGTAGGTTGAAGACCTTGATCTCTTGGTAGAGCATGTTGACAAAACAAATTTTAGAAGGACCTGCTTGTATCTTACAAGTTCAGCAAAGTAAGTGGAGGTGTCCATTTACTGCATTTTGCCTTAATTTCCTGATCTATGATCCTGTACCGGTCATCTTAACTATTAAGTTCTGAGTGACCGCAAATAATATTTTTATAGACATTTCCCTGAATAAATACTAATCCAAGTATAAGAATTCAAGAGGTGATTTTAGAGATACTTTTGAAACTTGACCCTAAGCCAATAAGGACAGATTGTAATTAACCTTGACAATGGAAGGTGTGAAAGAATTTCCTTTTTAAGCACGGGAATCACCTCTGAAACAAAGGGAAGAAAAAAATGCCTCCTTTACTTCTTTCGTGAAGTACTTGAATATTTTGATTTTGTTTATCTAATTTAGGTTTACACTTTGTGACTTAATACATATGTTGTAGAAATTCAATAATTGGGCTTATAAGCGTGAATTCAATTGCATCCTCAACCTTAAAGCTCTTTGCCTCTTTGTCTTGCAGATACCTTCCTGGGCCAGATGATATCTTAGTTCTTGATATTGCATACATGATTTATATGAAGTTTGAAGAATTTCCTCTTGCACTTCAGATAGCATTATACCTTGACAACCATCAGGTTCACCTGCCATGCCTCACTCTTTTTTCACGACATGAAGTTTTCAAATATTGCATGTGAAAGACTGTAAATACATTTTTATTTTTTGAAAATCCCTAAATTTGACTCAAATTTCTGTAGTGTAGTCTTTTCTTTAAATTTTCTATGGATGCTTATGGTGCTTTTTCTACTTGCAGAATGTGAGGCAGATATTTACTTCCTGCTCTGATCTTCTGCTGAAGAAGCAATTTTGCTACGTTATTGTTCGTCATGTAAGTTCTTTGTTGTTCTGTCTTCTTCAGTCAAAGATTGTACATAAATGGAGCTTCAAGTTTCTATAAAATGATCCATTTAACTTGCTAATATATTTTTCTACATTTAGTTATGTGGGCAGAAATTAGAGATGGAATCACCTAAGGATTTCTTTTACCTCTTCTTACACACCCTCTGTTCTTGACTGCATGTTCCATTTTGATTCAGAACTAAGAGTTGGAGGAGCATTTAATCATAATCAAATTACTGTATTATGCTTACAATTTACCTTTTTTCAAATAAAATTGTTAGTCACGTGACTGTAATGGCACTCTATGAAACATCCCTAGCTTATAAGGTGGTGATACTTCTTAAATATTAGATGGAAAACATGTTAATTTGGGAAATGGGATATTCATCTTTAGACATTCCAAATAAGAATGTTGGCATTCAACATTCAATTTGGATATAGGGAAATTGAGAATCTCATGGGAGGAACAGGGAAATCAGTAATGGTTTATATGTCTTTTAGAAGGGTTGATTGACTTCCTTTCTGTATAACTGTTGTATATGTGGTACTCTTTGTGCTGTGGTGCACTCTGTGCCTGTTTCCTTTGTTGCTGACAGAATCGATATTTGTGCCTTTGAGGATTTGGCCTATAAAAATCCACATATTGCATGGAAACTTTTTGGTTTACATTACCTGGCAAATTGCAGGGGGTTACTTTTGAGCTTGATGAAGAAATGTGTCCTGATGAAGAAGAGAGAGAGGGACTGCAAGAAATCATTAACAATTCTAAATTAAGCGAAGGCTTTCTTGCACTTGCTCGGGATATAGAGGTCATGGAGCCAAAGTCTCCTGAAGATATATACAAGGTTCGGGTTCTTAGAATTTCCCTTTTAGCAAGCTCTTTTATCTTTTGGGTTCAATTTTAATTTGCCCCGTGTTTTCATCATGTTCCATTCTAGTGGTAAATGTCTCTTAGCTTGCGTTATATATATGGCATCATCCCTAGAGTATTGCCTTCTATAGTTGTCCTCCAATCATATGGTTAGTCTTTGAAGCTCGTTAATATCTCATACTTAAACAGGCTCATTTACTTGATGGCCGAGCTAGTACTGGTGCTAGTGTTGATTCAGCTCGACAGAACTTGGCAGCTACTTTTGTGAATGCTTTTGTGAATGCTGGTTTTGGTCAGGTAAAATCATTCTGTATGCATGCAAAAATTGGAGGTTGCTGAAGGAAACATTTAGTAAAAATTGATATATGTTTCTTCAGGATAAATTGATGACAATTTCTTCTGAGGCCTCAAGCGGTAGTAGTTCATCGACAAACTGGCTTTTTAAGAACAAGGAACATGGGAAAGCCAGTGCTGCTGCGAGTCTGGTCTGTAGAACAACTTGAAATTTGATTACTTTGATGATTTACACTGATATGTAGAAACATTTACCTTTTTTCTTTCTATTTCAGGGGATGATCTTGCTTTGGGATGTTGACTCCGGACTTGCTCAAATTGATAAGTATTTCCACAGCACTGACATCCCAGTCATTGCTGGTGCACTATTAGGTGTTGGTATAGTAAATTGTAGCATCAAGCATGATTGTGATCCTGTAAGTTTCTTTAGTTTTTTTCTCTTCTTCCTATTGAATGTGTAGATAGTAATCCTTGCTGAAGGTTTAAATTTTTTATTACATGTATCTTGTAACTTAAGGATTTTTCTAAGGCATATTCTTCTTTCTTTAGGCAATGGCACTGCTGGCAGAATATGTCGACAAAGAAGATCCATCTATTAGAATTGGAGCAATTATGGGTCTAGGACTTGCATATGCAGGTGCTCAGAGTGAACAGGTGATGATCTCTGCTTCTTCTGTATTCACTTCTATCTATAGTAGTGAAGCTAGATTACCTCTAAATTTATAGGTGCTGTCTGATTTAACTAAACCAACTATACAATATCATAAATGACGTTAAGTTTCCCTTTCTGGGCTTTATTTTGTCAGATCCGGAGTAAATTAATCCCTGTACTGGGAGATGCAAAGGCACCACTTGATGTGATTGCCTTTACTGCAATTTCATTGGGCCTGGTATTTGTGGGCTCTTGCAATGAGGATATTGCCCAGGCAATTATATTTGCCTTAATGGACCGGAGTGAGTCAGAATTAGGGGAACCACTCACACATCTTCTGCCTCTGGGTCTTGGCCTCCTGTACCTTGGGAAACAGGTAGTTGAAATTCCCATTTTCTATCTCCTGGGCTTTCCCTGGAATTTTGGACTGCATAAGCTCTTTAATGTGTTACATAATTTATTCTTGGTCTAATGATGAATTGAAGATGATAATAAAATAATATATTGTACGGTTCTTGCTTTTAAGCTTTGTTGTATCCATGAGATTCATGTTCTTGGGTTGACAGGAAAATGTGGAGGCTACAGCTGAGGTCTCAAAGACCTTTAATGAAAAAATCAGAAAGTATTGTGATATGACCCTGCTCTCTTGCGCTTATGCTGGAACAGGGAATGTGCTTAAGGTATGGAATTAACCAGCTGCCTTTTTTTTTCCCCCTTGAAAGTTGATGCCCTGAGGGTTATATCCGTTTCTTATTGTTCTGGTTACAGGTGCAACACTTCCTTGGCCAGTGTGCTACACATCATGAAAAGGGGGAAATTGGTCAGGGTCCAGCTGTACTTGGGATTGCTTTGGTAGCAATGGCTGAAGAGCTGGGGCTTGACATGGCTATTCGTTCATTGGAGCATCTGTTGCAGTATGGTGAGCAGAATATAAGAAAGGCAGTTCCTTTGGCTTTGGGTCTCCTCTGTATATCGAACCCAAAGGTAATTTAACTATATTGGATACTTGTGGTTCAAAATTATGTAAATGCCTGAGAGATTTTTGTAAGTTCCAGTTATACGACTCGTATATGTTTGTGTGTGTGTTTGTTTTTCTCATTTCTCCTCTTGACCCTGAATCTTCTGAATAGGTTACTGTTATGGATACATTGAGCAGACTTAGTCATGATTCAGACTCAGAAGTTGCAATGGTATTCTATGTGGAAATATTCCTTTGAAATCATATAGTAAACTATGACCTTATGCTTACGATAATCATTTAAATCATGCAGGCTGCCATCCTCTCTTTGGGATTGATTGGGGCAGGAACCAACAATGCCAGAATAGCTGGCATGCTTCGTAACCTGTCCAGTTATTACTACAAAGAAGCAAGTCTTCTTTTCTGTGTAAGTGTTCTTTTCTGCCATGTGCACCTACTAACTCTTTTGTGGTGTAACTATTGATAGTTTATTTTTTGGGGGCAATTGGTAGGTGCGTATTGCACAAGGTCTTGTCCATATGGGAAAGGGATTAATGACCCTCTCTCCATACCATTCTGAGAGATTTTTATTATCTCCGTAAGTGTATTCTCTCTCTCTCTATAGAAAGATAAATAATTTAGATTGACAATTTGTTTTGCTTGCCATTTTTCTGGAGAATAAAAAATATATTCTCTTCATTTCAGGACGGCGTTGGCTGGACTAATTACATTTTTACATGTATGCCTTGATATGAAAGCTATTGTCTTGGGGAAGTATCATTACGTTTTATACTTCCTTGTTTTGGCAATGAAGGTATTCTTTTTACTTTGAATAGCTAGCTCATTATAATAAATTATTATCCTTTGTTATACTTTTGGTGTTACAATTTATTCGTCTATTCTATTGACAGCCAAGGATGCTGATGACGGTCGATGAAAATTTAAAACCTTTGTCTGTGCCTGTGCGTGTGGGACAAGCGGTTGATGTTGTGGGTCAAGCGGGTCGACCCAAAACCATTACTGGCTTTCAGACACACTCAACTCCTGTGCTACTAGCAGCTGGAGATAGAGCTGAACTAGCAACAGAGAAGTAAGAATCAAAAGCTCAAAATACTATTTTCTATTTCTCGATCATAAGATTTAAGTATTTAAGTTATTACCGATTCTTTCTCTGCAGATACATTCCCCTCTCTCCTATCCTTGAAGGTTTCGTTATTTTAAAAGAGAATCCAGATTACAGAGAAGATTAAGAATGAATGCCTCTTTCGACGAGATTTAGTAATTTGTTGCATTCAAAAGGAGGATGGGGATTCTAGGATAAACAACCAGAACCAGGATGGTTAGAGACGTTCAAAAACCTCTTTAATTTTCACACTTCGTTATCCCCATTTTCTTTTCTTTTCTTTTTTTTTTTTTGTTGTAAAACTTCTTTTTTCCATTTTTTCTTTTTTTTTTTTTTTTTGGGAAAGAAAATGTTTATGATTTTGTATATACAGAAACGTACTATGTTCTATAGGACTCACTGAAATCTGATTTATTCTATGGTCTAAAAGTCGTGACTTCCATCCAGGAATTAGTTATTAAAACTACTTTTTTTATGATAAGATGTGGTTTATTCTATGGTGCACATATAAATTAGTAGTGTTTTTATAACAAGAAAAATTAGTTAGAAACAAATTAGTAATGTTCTGAATATTTCAATGAAAATTCTATTAATTAAACATTGAAATTTATTTAATTGTTTATTTATTTATAAGCAGTAAATACAAACGAACGGTTATTTTAAGTACTACGAAAGTTTGTGGTCAAGAACTCAGCAAACCTCTCGATCAAGAATGAGTCTTCTATCCTCAAAAAAAGATCAATTTGACAAATGTTTGTATTTCCAACTCCATTAATAATAGCCACTATTACTACTTAACAAATGAATCATTCCCTGAATATTTAAAGCAAGTTTTTGACGGAACTAATTCGTTGCAACATCATCATCATGCAACCTATCGTTTTGTACTGTTTCTTTCTGATACATATATATCTTTGGGCTGTGCCTTGCAATTGTGCTGATCCTGATCCACTCCAAGATATCTGTATTGCAGACCTCGAAGCTCCTGCATCTGTGAATGGTTTTCCATGCAAACCTGCCTCCAAAGTTACCTCAGAAGATTTCTTCTTTGAGGGACTGAGCAAGGAAGGGGACACCAGGAATGCTTTCGGGTCAAATATCACTGCTGGAAATGTTCTCACTTTTCCAGGAGTGAACACGATGGGGATCACCATGAGCAGGGTTGACTTTGCTCAGGGCGGAATCAATCCGCCTCATTCTCATCCACGGGCAACTGAATCCGGTGTAGTCATAGAAGGGAAACTCCTGGTAGGTTTGTTGAGTACAGAAAATGTGTATTATTCCAAGGTTTTGGGTCCAGGGCACATGTTTGTTGTTCCCAGAGGACTTGTGCACTTCCAATTGAATGTTGGAGAAGGAAAAGCACTGGCTTATACAGTTTTTAACAGTCAGTTACCCGGTTCTGTTGTTGCTTCTGTGTCTCTCTTTGGTTCCAAGCCATCTGTTCCTGATGAAGTATTGACTAAGTCTTTCCTTGTAGAAAAACAGGTCATTGATGAAATCAAATCCAAGTTTACTGCCTAAAATTTTCAAACACCCTTTCCCTCCCCCCAACAAGTACAAGAAATGAAAATTTCCAAGAAAGCTCATTGACATCTGGGGGCTGTATTTGTTAATCTTTCTCTTTTTAAGTAATTTGAATCATTATCTATGAAAATTCATGTACTGCATGTACTTGTGACAATAATGAATAAAGAAAAATAACAAGTGTTTTTATAATTCTTCAAAGAGTTTTTTTTTTTTTTTTTTGAGTTACAACTTGTACTGCATGTACTTGATTACTGTTATAAGATACCATTACAAAGAAATACACTAGTAGTTTTAGTTAGATCACACAATACAGATGCAAATATGGTGCTCCTCACCCAAGTCTAAGAATGCTGCTATATCTAATCAACCAAATGATTCCAGAACAGATGCAAAAACACAAAGAAACTGGTATTCCCTTCAATTAATTGCAAGAATAAGATGCCTGTTTGGATTCCTAGTCGGTGATCTGAATGAACCTGTCACGTTGCTCTTTCGAACCTACCACCAACCTGCATATGAAGCCATTCAGAGTGTGCTCCTTGAGTATATTCCCGTGGTGCTTGTGAGCTGAAAAGAATTCCAGTAGCATCAAATGTTGGAGCTGCAAGCTGAATAGCACAAATTCTTTAGTCAAAAAAATATTTACTATGAACTGTCCTATGTAACACTCTGATGCAGATAATATGGCTTTGGACATAAGAAACTCCAAAAGGACTTCTGACACAATCTGAGAGGTGGATACAGGGTTTCAGCAGTAGCAGAACATTGACTGGACATGCATCATTTCATTATTACATAATATGAATGCATTCATTGATCAAAGATCATCATGGGACGTGAATAGTAACTAGAGAGTTGCAGGAACCATCAAAAAGTCATAATAGATGTTGCTAGGACAGAAAAGGTATCGGCCACAGTAGTGGTTCAAAAAAGGAAGAAAAGAAAAAATAGAAAAGACTACATTGAAGGGATGGCAAGCTTGGAAAGCATGATGTCATAATTGCCCAGAGTTAAAGGTAGGAGCTGTTAAAAACACAGTTCATAACAGAAGCAGCAAGAGATCAATATTTTCTGATAGGTTTTAGAATACTGCTAGAAAAACCTCCAAACAAGAATGGTTAAGGAAAGAGAAAAGGAGAGGTAGAAAGGAAGCTGAGGTACAACATTCACTTGGTGGTCCATAAACCTTGTAAGTGCCAAAAGTCATAGTAGAGAAAGTTTAGTTCACTTCATCTAAAAGTAAAGCCAGAAAACACTCTTCATGCCAAAATGAGGTGTTAGAAAATTAAACTACAAGAAACTCTCGATCACTTTTCCTTTTTAAGAATTTTCATTTTCTTGCAGTAAATTTTATGAGTAGTTCTTAACGGTAACTATCTAGATTAACCTTGTGTACACCCCAAAAAAGTATTAAAGAAAAAAAGAAAGACTTTGCTCACGAAGTAGACTAAGTGCTAAGCCACTATGCAGATTACAATTATAATAATGTCCACAATTTTTCACTTTTAAGATTCTACGCCTTTTGCAGCAAATTTTACAAGAAGTTCTTAACAGTAACTACCTAGAATAATGTTTTATGCCAAGAAAATAAAACCAAGTTAACACATGAAATATATACTGACGGAGTGCTAGGGGACTATGTAGATCACAGCTATACAACTAGAATTAGGCATATACAGAAAAGATTCGTACAAAGAGAAGTGTTGACTGTGTACTAGCAAAATCTCCACAACCAACCATGGGAGAGTCACCCTATGTTGTTAAACTGGGGCTTTGATAGTGACCTAGGAGCATTTTTAGACAGAATGTTCCTCTCAGCTTAAAGTCCTATCATTTCAAGGTTTTAAAATGTATTGCTTTGAGATAAGATCAGCAAGGCAATGCTTACCCTACTAAGGTGCAACTAACTCTTAAGTTTCCATCTCATTTTATGGACATGCCAAAATCATGAATGAATTAAAACTATATCAACTCCAAATATGGCCTGCAATATACAGTCATGATATGAATTGTATTTCCACTGACAAACCACTTCTGCATATTCATTCACAATGTCAGGAATACAGATTAAAAGCTCCCAAGAAAAAGTCCTTCTTTCAGCCAATTTAAGGAAAATAGAGAAAGAAAAAAAGTTTTATTTAAAGTTTCTTTTTATACCTTCACTGAAAAGTAACAATCAAATTAAGATGCCAAAATCCCTTCAATTATTTCAAAAAAAAATAATATGGATCTACATCTTTCAGTTAAACCGCCACTATGACTATTTTAAACATTAACCAATTTACTTGATGTTTAAGAATATCTTAGAAGCCTGCCCACTTTGCCACCTTCACAGTTCTAGTTTAAACTTTTCCCATTCAATTGTGATCCATTATAGTTCTTCTATTTTCTTCCACTTTTGAGTTCATATTTGATAATATTTTCTCTATCATACTAAAATGGAATTAAGTTACTACAACTGCTCCAACATATTCAATTGAATGGAAATCAAAAGTTCATTGTTCCATATTTGGGTAAAGTAAAATAAGAGCCATTAATGACCCTGATGGTCGGAGCAGTGGCAAGAATGAGGAGAAAACAAGCCCAATATGAGACTAGAACATTCACTCATAAATGGAATCTTAAGCTACATTCAATTAGAGTACCAATGTAGTCAAATAAAGCATTCAAACTTACATCCTTGGAGTGAAATCCTTCAATACTGGGATTCATCCTCGAATTAACAGTTTCCAGTTTCATGGACAAGAACTACAACATAAAATATATCAACGTTAAGATGGAGACATTAAAGAAAAAGACGAAAAAATTAACTACACGGGGAATTTTGATAGGAAAACTATTAAGTACATGCCTCAACTTGACGCTGCAGGGACTGAATGTAATTAATTATCTCATCAAGAACCAATGCTTTCCCAATAACCTGACGAATAGATAACAACAATTAACACAATTTCTTAATCAGTAAAATTGAGAATAAAAGTCAAAGACTTGTGATGAAAATTTTTGGCATCATAATTCATGATATGGCCTAAAATAGGAGAAGAAAATCAACTAATTTTCAAAATCTTAACTACAGATCTTATTTACTAGTGCAGGAGAAGGGGGGCAGACCTTATTGCAGCCAGGTACCAAATCTTGCAGAATTTTCATCCTCTCGCTGATTTTTTCTCTCCTAGCCTGATCAAATTATTCTGATGAGACCCAATTTTACTTGGACTATTTAATATACATCTTAAAAACATAAAATAGGGCATTTACTCTTTCAGCAAGACTATGGCTATCTGTAGCTTGACCCCTTCTTGCTCTGACATGGATATAATCTTTAGGCGGCTCGGGTTTACTACCTTGTTCAGTACCCTTGTCACCAGTCCCTGAGCTTGTTTCCCGTTCTGTTTTTGAATCACCATTTTCCTCACTGGCCCCTGATGCTTTCATCCGCTTGGAATTAGAAGCTTTCTATTGAAAAAGAAGAAAAAAAATCAAGTAAATATCACCATCAGAGAAGAGAACCAATTGAAAATATATAAATATAATATCTGTAAATTGCAGAAGAATTTGTAATAGTAAATATCCCCATCAAATTTATTTATTCCTTTAGTTTATTTTAATGAAATTGACATAAAGGGGGAAAAGCATAAGCAAGAATATGACAGAGACAAATAATCTGAGCTTCCAGAATAATCAATCACCCAATCCGTATTGACAGAAAACGAGAATTAAGTGAAATCAAAACCTAAAATCCAACCATATTATGAGAGTATCAAAGAAAAGGAATAAAAAATACAAGAAAAGAGTAAAAACTTAAAAAGCTCCAGACGAATCTAACAGAACAACAACTCTTCAAAACTTCATTAAAACTTACCAAATCATTAGCACTACTGGTGGAAACAATCTTGGAAGACTCATCTTCAGAATTGACATCCTTCCTCTTCCTTCGAGCACTTGCAGTGGCGCCCCTACTGCCACTATGCTCCGTGACAGTAGATTCATCAACTGAAGCGGCAGTAGCATCTCCGCAGAACCCGCTATAGCTACCCATTCTTAAACCTAACCCACCGAGGTCACTAGTTCCGACACCGGCACCAGAGATCGGAAACGACCAAAGCTCAGATAAACTGTAGGACGAAGGATTCGCAGCAGAAAATGATGCCTCATTAATTATAGGCGGATCCATTTTCTGAAAAAATTCAATCACAAAATTCAACTGAAAAACACAATAATCATAGTTAAACTTTTATTTTATTTTTTCCACAACTAGAATTCAATTAATATGTATGTTATCACTTGAATCTGTAATTCAAGTACTCAACAACTACTTGTTTTAACCAAACCAAACCAAACTCCAACTTTTTTGGATTGATAACTCTGTTTCAGTATAGTTAGTTTGCGAGGGGGGGTGGGGAGTGTTTGAAGAACTAGGTTATTATAGAAAGAGTATTTGAAGGGGTGAGAGTGATAGCTAAATGAAGATAGAGACTGTGATTTGAGGTGGAGGAAGGAGAGAGAGAGAGAGAGTCTGTTTGCTCCTACTGTTATTTGGGCTTTCGGGCCGAGTTACCTTGGCCCGATTCTTTTTGAATCATGAATTCCTTTTTCTTTCTTACTTCTATTATTCCAATCATTAACTAAATTGTCCATATTGAAATTGTTTAATTCTATATTCAATATTTCAAATTAAAATTTTTTCTATATACTTTTTACATAATTATATATATATATATATATATATATATATATATATATATATATCAACAAAATATAAAATAAGATATTTTTTTAAGTCATTTAAAATAATTTCATTCGAGCCCAATTAGTGAAATTTATGATTCCATATTTTAACTTCTTACCCAAATCATTATTTTTTTTGTATGATGAATAAAAATTGTACTTATTTCGGGCTGGGCTTTCAAAAATATGGATCGAGCTAGGAAGTAGGCGCAGTGTTCCCACGGCGCATGTTAGAATAGCTTGTCTGGAACAAAAAGAGAGAGAGAGAAAGTGTGGAAGGGATGAAACTGAAGCAAGTGTGAGGCTTTCTCGGAGAAGGATCTAAAGTTGTCTCCGGATGAGGTCTCTGACTCCACGCGCTCAAGTGGCGTTTCACCACACTCTCTCTAAAACTAAAGCCACGTGTACTTTTGTTTTTCAGTTAGAATAGCGCGTGAAATACTCATGATTGTTTCGGTAGAGTGATGGAATCATTTTCCTAATCTAAGGTTTTTTTGGATCAGACGCCTTACAATTCCCAGCTCTCTCTCTCTCTCTCAATTTTTTATTTTTTTATTTTTTTTAAGCTCATTTTAATTTTCCTTAATATATATATATATATATATATATATATATATATAATTAATTTAATTAATTTCTATTAAAACTTCAATTTTTTATTTTTTTCTAATAAAGTGAGTATCTTTATTTTATTTTTAAACAGAAACTAAGGTTATTTTCTAATATATATATATATATTCTTTTCTTTTGTTGTTTTTAAGGAATTATCAGCTATTATATGTTATATTACACAAAAATTAGTATAGAAAATGGTGTATTTTATCTTAATCTTAATTAGATCCTACACAAATTAAATTTTAGACATTTTTTTCTTTTTTAATAAAAAAAAATCCTAAGTAAAAAGAATATAATTAAACACATTTTTTTCATGTTATTAATTACCTAACTTTATATTAATAGAATTACACTTTAAAAAATTTACACTTATTTATATCAATTTTCATTAAAAGGGGACAAAAACAAAATTTATTTAGGATTTAAAAGTTAGGATGATCAAATATTTCAAAATACTACATATAAAAAATGTCACTAAATAATAATTGTGAGGGACCAAAACTACATTAGAGTATAACTAAAGAGTAGATGTTGAATCATTAATGTCATAATTAGTCACAATCTAACACTAGATTCAGAATTTGTTGGTTCGAGTGACAAGAACTTTGATTTTCTTTTAATAAGATCCAGAATCCGAATCTTGTAAGAAAAAAAGACTGGATATTGAAAGAGTTTATCTTATGAAATAAGGTTCGACTCGATTTCAAATTAATCGCAATTTCATAGGTAAAGGAAGCTTTCATAATCTCTCAAAAATGCCTAACTTTGCCATTTAACTCAAAAAATACATATGTTTTATTACTTAAGCCTAACTTTGCCCCATTTCAACATAATTCAAGTCAAGCAAATTGCATCCTAATTGAAAGTTCCATTTCCAACCTTCCAAACTTAGTGTTTCCACCATGTGGCTATCAATTGTTTACTTGTAATTTTTTTTCTTTGTGAGAGTGACTAACTCCTTCCATTTTATTTTTTTTCCTCTTTTTCTTCTTTTCAATTTGGGAAAAAAATTTCAATTGATTTTAATCTTCTATTTAGGGTTTTTATCATATTGACCTAAAAACATCTTAATAATTTGGTATAAGACATTTTTATGGTACCACTTTTGTTATCTTTTGTTACGTTTTGATTCTTTTCATTACAAAAAAAAAAGTCATAAATGTAATAATATTCTTTAAAAATTGATAATAATTTGTATTTAAAAATCATTCTTTTGTAAAAGTGTATACAATGAAACATATTATCTAAATCCAATATTGTGGATCACTCTTATTTTTATAGAAGTAAGAACTTTTGCCATTATAGAAAATCTTGCTTATAAGGTTACTTCTTAGTCCTTCAAAACTCCTCCTTTTTTTTTTTTTTTCTATATATATATATATTAGGCAAATTGACATAAATAATCCTCAAATTATAAGGATTTGTCGATATTAGTCCCTAAATTATTAAATTTTTGGTAGAATTTGTCTCGAATTATAAACAAATTGTGACATTGGTCCTTACGTTAAAAATATGTGAGAATAATATTAAAATATTATTTGAAAGTAGATGTATATAAATTATATATATTAAATATATTTAAATACTCTAATGATATGAATATTTTTTAACCAAATGATAAATGTTGTAATTTTTTTATAGTTTGAGGGCCAATTTTATCAAAAATTAATAATTTAAGGACTAATGTCACCAAAAGTCTATAATTTGGAGGACTAATTATGTCAATCGATCTATTATTAAATGTATTTAAATAATACAGTGATATAAATACCATTTGAATTACTTTACGGATGATTTAACGGAATGACCAATATAACTTTTTTTTATAGGTCGAGATCCAATTTCACCAAAAAATAATAATAATTTTGAAATCAACGTCATCAAACCTCTATAGTTTAAGTACTATTTATACCAATTTATTTAAAAATAGATTTGTAGAGAGAAATATAGATGAATGTTTATTATTAAGAAATAGAATGTGATTGGAATTTGTAACTATATTTTCAAGGATAGTGATTGCAATCATAAATTAATAACTGAATTTTTCGTGTAGTGATAGTTTTGTTTGTGTTATAACAATATATAATTTAGGTTAAAAACTTGAGATGATTAGTTCAAAAGAGTTGTTGAGGATGAGTTATCATACAATCATGATGGGTACTTTTGCCTACTATTGCTAGATAATGAAATGACCTTTTCTTTTCTTTTCTTTTTCTTTACAATTATTCAATTTACTTAAATTTCTAATTAGCATCATTAAGTAAGAGACTAAAGAAAAGTTTAATTTCAAAAGTACATACTTATGGTGTCTAATGGACCACTAATTAATCAACTTTATCATTAAATAAGATAGTAATACTTTTGTAATTTTATATTTTATTTTATTCGATATCTTTATTAATTAATTTAATAATCATACGAACTATAATCATATTTGTCATATTTGTTATTATTAATGTCCTAAATGATTATTATGGAGAAAAAAAAAGTTTTAAGGTTTGATCCATCATTTTATTCTTATACTTTAAAGAATTATATAGTAAAAATTCAATCCTTTTCATTTTAAAGTGAAGTGTCACTTATCAACTCATAACTCATAAAAGCACCTTAGTTCATATTTAAAAGATTAATAAGTTGCTGATCTTATGATTATATGTATATGTATAGATGTATATATGGAAGTGGGCATCATCAATTCTTGAATGGGGAGAGGAAGTTGGAATAGTGAATTATAATAAAACTTTTAAGATTGAATTAATAGAATGAAAAGTTAGCAATTAGGTAAGTTGCTTTAGTGTAATGAAATTGCTTGCCTTGATTCAAGTGTGTTGAAAGTGAAACTGCTTCGTAATGCTGAATAGTTTGGTAATGGATGTTTGTATTTCAGGGAGCCTGCACATACACCTGCCCATCAACCCAAATCCCCAATATTTTCTCAAGAAATTTTCTTTAGATTCATCAATTATTTTTCTCTAAAAGATCAATTCATTTTGTTACAACATTATACCAATTCTAACCAAAACACAAAAAGAAAAAGGGCAAAAAGTGATAAAATGCAATGCAAGTAATTAATCCATTTCTACAGCCAAAGAAAAAAATAAAAACAGACAAATTTGCTGCATAGTAGAGCACTGCAGAGGTGAACAACTACATATACATATAAACCTACATTATATATATATATATATATATAGAAAAAGATAAAAGATTAAATACTAATGTGAACTGCTTCAAATCAATCTGCTACCAAAGAAAACACAGCAAAGAGTATGAAAAAATATGTAGAGAAACACAAACATCATTACTATCTTCTTTCTTTCTTTCTACTGAGTACTGTTTGGGAGTCAATTATTATCCTTTGCTGAGAGAGTACTACTAAAATGGTCTTCTTCTGACAAGGGTAGGGTAATAATAATAATAATAATAAACTGAGAGAAAAAAAGAAAAGAAATGCAACCCATGACTCAATTTTCCATTTTTTTTATTCTTCTACTGCAACAACAAGAATGTACAAACAACAGAGGTGATGATGGAGATGATAGCATATAATTATGCTTTAAAAAGAAAAGGGGTGCTATTCATTCACCTCAAATCTCAGAATATATATATATATATATATATATATATATATATATATTTTGGGTTGGTTTAAAGATTTCCAAAGTTGAATTAATCTGATGCTCTTTGAACAGTAGTCTTGAACAAGAGGATATATAATTTCTGATCCATTGAAAAATACAAGAACCCACCTACTGAATGTGTGACAAATGATCCAAAACTGGTCCCTACTATACAGTGCCAAGCTGGTCCATAAACCCCATCAAATTCCTGTAATGAAATTAAAAGAAAAAAAGAATCAATCATCAAAGACACATTTTTTCATCTACATTTTTCTTTTCTTGATTTTACCTTTTTGAGAGTCAAAGCAAGATTCTTGGAAGTGAACTTTTCCAAGCTATCATAAGCTTTTCTTGCATAATCCACAGCATGAATCTGCATAAATGGTGGCATATCAACAGCAACTACCTTAACACCACTGCAAGAAAAGAAGTCAGCTAATTCAATCTGAGAACAGCAGAATGATTTCCTACTGCTTCTTATTATTCTCCTATCACCACCACTACCACCACCATTCGAAATCGATTTCCTTCCCATTTCAGATGATGCCTCATCATCACACCTCTTCAAATCTTCTTCTTCATCTTCTTTTTCTTGTTTTTCCGGCAGCCCTGCTGATTTCTTCGCCGCCTCGTTGAATTTCTGCTTCGCTATTGCTTTTTCCACATCAACCTCCAGATTATGATGAGTAGTAGAAGAAGATTTCTTAATCAATGATTTCTTGTCCTTTTCTTTCACCTTGGTTCTCGTGCTCACCTTACCACCCACATCTGCCACCGCCACCGCCGCCGCCGACGACCTTCTTCCGTGATGGCTGTTTGACTTGGTCAAAGCCACGCAAGAAGTATCAAAAACAGAGGAATTAGAGAGACCCTTTTTGTTAGTCTGCAAGTGTATATCCACATGGGAGTGTGACCGGGAAAGAAGACCAGCCTTGTGACCTGCGTACAACTTAGCAAACTGGTGGGAGATGTTCTTGATGGCGTTAGTGGTGGTGGTGGCGGTGGCGGTGGCGGTGGCGGTGGCGGTGGTGGGATTTGATATAGGTGTAGGATGCTTTTTGGGTACGGTGGGATCCATGGATGTCTTGGGTTGTTGTGGGAGGGATGGTGCTAAGTTGCGCCTATGACTGGTCTGGCTTGCCATGTTAGTTTGGTTCTTTTTAGGGAACCCCCTTTTTTATCTTTTTCTCTTGGGGAAAAAAAGAGGATAAAAGAGGAAGTTCGATAGACTCTATACTATTCTAAAGTTAAAAAAAGAAAAAAAAAAAAGAGGAGAGAGAGAGAGAGAGAGAGAGAGAGAGGAAGTGGAATAGGGTCTCTGGGTTCTGTAATGTGAGGAATGGGGGTGGGGGTGGGGTGTTTCAGTGGATGAGGACATGTGTGGGTGAGATGAGATCTACTTTGTATTTTTTTGTATTGTATGGTTATGGTACTACTATAGTATAGTATTTTGTTCTAACATGCGCCGTTTGCGCAGAGTAATGAGGGAAACTGATTAGGGATAGGAATCAGGGAAAACCATAAGAATTGGAATTGGAATTGGAATGAGAAATCATCCCTAAAGTATAGAAGTATTTTTCATCTGTCTTTTTTTTTGGTTTCAAAGGTCAACTTCAATTAATATACTTAAAGTGACAATTCCTAGATCTTTGAACCCTAATTGCTTTATTTGACAGCTAACAAAAATTATTCTGGGCATCTATCCAGCTTGTATTGTATACACTTACCATAAAAATCCATGGATTTGTTTATTTGAATTTTCCAGGTTTGACCAATAATTTGATGCATTTCACCTGTAACAAAAACAAAGACCACCATCCGTATATTTCACCAAATATGTGTGTGTATATATATATATATATGTTTATATATGATAGTAGTGATTTCATTTATTATATAGTTCCCATATGTACCCACCTATACAACAAGATGGAAGAACTTGACTTGTTTGACTATCTTAGCATCCAAGGAACTGATGGTCAAGAAAAAAATCAAATCAACTCTAGCTTTTCCCTTTCTTCTTGGGTAAAAGACAATGAAAGGACAAGAAGGAAAGGGAAGGAAGCAAAATCAAATATGGGCTCTATAAACAATGTACATACACAGCATGTGTTCCCATCTGTTAGAGCAACCTCTGAAGGAATTCACAGTAAGTTTTGAATAGTAAACCTTCTCAATGGTAAAAATATAGAGAGAGAGAGAGAGAGAGAGAGAGAGAGAGAGAGAAAAGAAGCAATGAAAAGAGCTTACTGGGTTCTGGGATCCAGTGATAAACAGGTCCATGGTATCTTCCTTCGTTGAATTGTCTTAAGATGGCCTGATAAATCATATCTGGAGATAGTAACAGCAATTGAAAACTCAAAGTCACCATGAAATGGGTAACTGACAAGTGACATCACGCAGGAGGAGCAATAATAAGAGTAGCTTGCGGTCTAGCTTGTAGCCCCAACACCCCCAACCCCATCCCTATCCCCATCCCCCCTTTAAAATAAACAAACAAATAACTAAGTTTAAGGTGAAGGTAAAAGATGACCCGAAGAACTTAAACTACTACTACTATAGATGCTAAGAGAATGATGGAGAGGGAAGTTATGGCAGGTAAGGTTGACTGGATTGGGAGACATTGACTGGTATGAGAGACTCCATAACTAGTCAAATGAAACGATAAGCATTATCATTAACTATAGCCATGCCAAGACTATACCATAGTAAATTAATGGTCTGTGTCCCACAAAACTGGTAGAATTAAAGACAAGGGAAGCCAAGCTAACTATCAATCTCTTCACTGAAATATCCAAAAAAGAACACAAGTAAAAGAAAAATATTTGTCCTCAATGGGAATACTGAAAAAAATATGAAGCAATGCCACAACAAAATGACCAGTACCAGAACAAACTAGAGCTACAGTACTCTTTTCCCATGTCATATCAAATTTCAGCAAAGTTAAGAGTGAGTTAAATCATGTACTATGAAAATTACTCAATACCATGTGAAAGAAGAATAGAACCACCGTTTCATGGGCCTCCATGACCTGAATGTGGTTACAGCACCTTAGTTTTGGCCAAGAGTGCTGTCATACTTCAATCCGTCCCTGCCTGGTCCAAGCAACCAAAACAAAATTGCACAACAACAGAAGAACCTAGTACTGGGTAGCAGTTTCCTCAAGTTGCTTTCCTGCTAGATAACTAAATTACTGTAATATCTTTGAGGATGTCAAAAAAAGAGAGTTTCACAAAATTTTATTAACGAGATTTCTTTAAAATAGCAGAAAAACAGCACACATGCAAGTATTTTGAATATCTTGATATACAACACGTCATATCTAAAAAATGAAGCACTTGGAACAACTATTGCATGCTTGTTTCTTATTTCTTTTGAAGGCCAAATGACGCCTATGATATTTCACATAAGCTATTCAAAACAGGAATACAAATTTCGTGTTGTACTACTAACCTATCCACTGGTTAAACATAGAGCTTAACTACTTACATGAGCTCTAAAACACATAAAACTAGTATTTCATTCCTAATAATTGAAGCCAATTAGAAGCTATATTGCAACAGATGTCAAAATCCTAGTTCCATGGACTGGAAATCTGGTTCCCTCTAAAAACTGAAGTGCCACCTGATGCTGCAGGAGATGGAGAGGAAGCAATGTAGCTTGTTCCTGATACAGAGAGTGTTGGAAGATTTGATGGATGTCCTTGCTGCACAGTTGGAGTATGTGCAAAGAGAGATGGACTGCCCATGTGCCCCAGGCTAGTTCGAGCAGAGTGTGGAATCTGTTTCATAATATAAACAAGAATGACAGAGACGGTCACAACCACAACTTCAAACGGGATGACTTAAAACAGAATCTGATGTTGGCATATACAAATATCTCACATAAATGAGCATCTCTTAACTTGCAAAGCCATAGACAAGTGAACCAAATTCATAACTGGATCTGTCATTTTCCAACGTGAAGGTTAAAATCCCAACAAATCTACAATTACTGGCTTCCATCCTTTAATACTTATAATTGACAACCCCTTCCCTCACCCCCACTTAAAAAAAGAAAAGAAAAAGAAAACTAGCAGAAGATTACATGCAGGATAGCACAGAAGCAAGTAACCAACAAAATGTAAATTTCAACAATCAAAGGCAACTTACTACTTGGATAGGTATTTTTATCTCTGCATTTTGTCACTTCTTAGTTATTTGAATTAAAACAAAATCAAGCATATTAATGATTGAAAACTTGAATTTCTATTATATCTAAAATATAGTAATATACATCGAAAGAGGCCAATACAGATGCATTAAGGATAACATTTTAGAATGGAAATAAGTCATCAAGTTTAAAATGCAGAAATGGACCAGCTTAGATTTCTAAATAACTAAAAAAAAAGATCTATTTATACAATTACATCACCATTCTCAGTTCTCACCCTAATCACAAGAAAAAGCAAGCAACTAATCCAAACGTAATACTCCTAGCATAGATGAATAACTTACCACATTATTGGCAGGTTTCTTATGTTGAGAATCTGAACATGGGGAATTGCTGTTCAAATGAAGTGAATGCAAACCATCTGCATTCTGGTTTGACATGCCATCAGGTTCTCCACCTTCAACCTCACCTGCCAAGATCCCATCTGAACCCATTCTAGGAGTTGCCAGTCTAGTAACTGATCCTGTGTCATTTGGAATATCCACATGAAGTGGAACAGATGAGCGACCTATAAGGCCCTGCATACTACGTCTCTTCAATTCCTCTTCTGCATTTAATATCTGTTAAAATTGAGAGGGAAAAAAGAGCCAGATTACAAGAAGATTCCAGTTACCTAGAATAGCTTCTACTCCACCTCTTTTTTCCTCTCCTTATCCCAATTTCAGGGTTTTCCCCTCCTTATATATATATACTTGCCATCTTACGGCATCAAGAAAACATTAATTATATTTCCATTACACCCTTGTCTAATCCAGTCCTTACCCTATTCTTTTTAGGGTTCAGTATTTGCTAGTATCTTCACAATTAAGTACCACTAATCTTATTTATAACAATTATGTACACAATTAAAAAAAAAAAAAAAATTGGACAAAGTTCACCAGAAATACACATACATGTCAATTTTATTTACTGGATGTGGTAACAAATTTAGACCTTAAAAAATAGTGAATTTTTCTATTAACCTTTAGGGAAAAGGTAAGTTAAGAGTTTAACTTTCAAATGTGTTTCCAACATTCCATCAAAATAATGGACACGTGAATCTTTGTGCTTCTGGTGATAACTATCTAATTTTCTATCAAAATTGGTACTTGGTTGTCACAAAAAAGACTCATCGTACATCATGTCAATACCTTACAATTTAGGGTACCAATAAGCACTTAACCCTTATTTTAGTATTTCTAAGACAAACTCATAATTACATCTTTGTCTTTTCTTAAAAATTTCATAAAACTTGGCACTTTTTTACAATCTGCATCTTCAACTTGTGACAGCTTCCATCTCCGGCATTAGTCATGTTAGAGAATTGCACAAGGATTAAGGAAATGATTAAGTAGTCTTAATTAAAGTTAGATAGACTAAATGACCTATATTTATTCAAACTTAAACAAATAAAAGAATCAATTAGTGTAGTCATAGAATAAAAGCAATACTAGAAAAGAGAACAAATAAACACCTTCATGATTTCCCAAATTGACAAAAATTTGGAGACATAAAAGTTCTTTCAATGGACTATTATTAAGGGTGATGGGTATAGATTCCTGTCCCATCTATCCCAACAAGATAAGCCTACCTCAACTATTACACACACTATATTCCCTTTGGTTGGATATGGATGCCTATTAAGGGCAAAGCACATCAGTTTAAGTCCAGACCCAATTTGGACACAAAAGTAAAGTTCAACCATCAAAATTATAGCTCTGTTTAGCATCTTCTTTTCTCTTTTCAGTATGGATGTTTTGAGGCAGGAAATCAGGTGTCCTGCTTATCTCCCTTCTGGCCTATTTATTAAGAAAAGCTAGTTCAAGATTGAAAAGGATCCAACAAAGACTAGACTTCTAGTAGTAATTGCTTCACCTTCAGTTGAAGAGAGCTCTGTTCACAAACAATGGTAACTAACTATTTTCTTATTTGTTCGCTTTGATGTTAATGAAAAGATAATTCTTTCATTGTGATGAATGAATTAATCGCCAAAAGTTTCTATAAGGCATCAACTAAAAAAACTTTAAATGTCTCAGAATTAACATTTGCATTAATTTATGCCATTCCCTCTCCTGTTTAAAAAATTATGTAGACTCCTTATATTACCCATTAAAACTAGATAGCCCTTCTTACTAAATTCTTCTTGGCAGATTCTCAGAAGATAGAATGTGAAAGTAATTAAGTCCATGGAGTGAGTATAATAGGAAGCATAACTGACCTGTTTCAGGACCTGAACTAACCCATGCTTTTTCTCTTTTAAAATTCGTAATTTCTCCTCAACATCCTTTTTTCTGTCATCTTTACTACTTTCTGCTACCTCTTTGTTGCTTTCCTACCAAACACAGAAGGGAAAAAGATTACAAAAGAACAATCATGACATAAGCACACAAATAAACATACATATGTCAAAGTAGTAGTTAGCTACAATTCATCTTGATGATAAGAAATTAACTCAGTAATCCAATTTCACATCACAATATCAAAGAGCCATATCTTCATATTGCTCATTGTAGAAACAAACTGTTAAAGCGTAAATGACACTCTCAAGTACACTAACTCTAAAAAATGACAACATGATTCATCAGATTGATTTAGATTGAGTCATTTCTCCTCTTTAGTGAAGGGGGTAAAATGTCCAATGCATGCGCATCTTCTTTTCTTTCTCTTTTTTTTTTTTTTTTAAAGACCGGATACATGTGTGCTAGAACATACAAGGTACTAAGATGTAATTTCATATTTACAAACTAAAGAGAAACTTATTTTGTTGATACAAAACTCAGTTAATTAGAAATCTCCTGCATAAAGTACTTTTGTTCAGGTGTATGACTTGTTAAATTTAGAATTCTTGATTGCTCTTTTGCATCTTATTCTTCAATTATGTAAATTTTTCTTGCTATTGTCAAGTACAAAGGAGAAAGATACTTTACAGTACATAGATTCCAGGCAACAGATTAAGCACAAGAAACTGTTGTATGAACCATAAACTCGCAAATGAGAAGATTTTCAAGCCCACCAGTTACAAAAACAAAACCAACTCGCACTCAAAAAGGAAGTTCCCTTCAGCACATTAGTGATGTAAGTGTCCTCATACCTGAACCTCAACATTGGTCTTTAGTAGAATCTCCCCATCTTTCTTCTCATCCATCTGCACCTGGCAATCTTCCGAAACAACCTTTACCTCATTTTCCACAACAGTATTATGATCCTCAACCCCATGCTTACTTTCATCAGCCACCAAATCAGCAAGTTCCGATTCTAATTTTCCCGAACCAGCTCCACCCTCCAGCTCTGATCCCTTCTCAGCTCTTCCATCCTGTTCCACCTCGGGTTTAGCAACGGTCTTCTCCCCATTCCCATCTTCCACATCCTCCTTCAATACAAGAACCTCAGATTCAGGCTCACGTATTCCGGTACCAGAATTAAAGTTAGGGTTAGGGTTAGGGTTATCAGAAACAGTAAGGACGACCGTAGCTGTATTTGTAGTCGTGATCGTGGTTGTTCCGGAAACCGCCGAGGTTTCGAGGCGGGAGAGTGCAATATTCCGGCCGCGCACGAGGGTTTTGAAATCCTTAAGGGAAATCTTACGTTGTGGCATCAGCCATGTCCGTGGAACATCGGGAACTTTGTGGAGGTTCCCTTTGTACAGCGATATCGCCACCATTTTACTCTTGGAATTTTCACAATGATTTTTTTTCAGGGTCCCTTTTCCTTCCCTATTTATGGATTCCGAATTAAAAGTTATTTTTCACTTATTGGTCCCTAACTGAAATTTCTTTGCTTTTTCCTTCTTTTTTCAAATTAAATATTTAGGACCAGTAAAGAAATGAAAAAAAAATAAAAAATTTGTAGGATTCAATTATGGTTAAATTGGACAATTATTATTATTTATTAATTAAAATTTTATTCTTGATCAAATATCGGGGGATTTCTCAGTTTCTTTAGCTACTGACTAAAATGGTTCGTCCAAGAAGCCATGGAAATCTGACAATAACATTTTATCAGTTTCTGTTTCCAGAATTGCTTCCACAAATGAACCACCGCCGGAGGAAGCCGTATAGTCTTCTTCAAGATCACCGGTTCCGGTTGATTTCTTCTTGAATTCTTCATTAATTCCCTGTAAAAACTTCATCCCACCATTAATTTCTTGTTCTTCGCCATAATCGACCACGGGTAGAAATTCATCTTCAAGAAGAAAATCACACCAGCTGAAGCTTGCCGTCGCCGACGGTCCAATAATGCCCTTATTATTATTATTATTATTATTAGCCGCCGATTGAATTTGATCTGAAACGGGAAAAGGGACGAATATTTCTTGAAAACAACAACTGTTGTAATTGTTCTTTTTCGATGAATTATAATCAGTTACCATTGCTATGGCTTGAAGCTGAGAAAGAAGATCAAATGAATTCCCATTCCCATTTCCATTTCCATTAAAGAATTGATCTTTGGATGAATCTAGAAAATGGGTGTTGTTGAAATCTGCAGAACTCTGCTGTTTCTGATGATGCTGATGATGCTCTGTTTTTCTCAGAGCAACACCACCAAAGAAATGGTGGTTTCTTGATTTGCCGTGAGATGTGAATCCGCCGGCGGCGGCGTTACTATTGATGCTACCGTAATCAGCAAGAATCTGGGAGAAAGGTCTGTGAGTAATTGGATCAATCCCAACTGCAGTTAGCTTCTTTTTCAATTTCTTGTTCCAGAAATTCTTAACTTCATTATCTGTTCTTCCTGGCAATTGTTGTGCTATTATTGTCCACCTGTGCTTAATTAATTTCATCATCATCAGATATATATATACATACATATATACATTGAGAGAGATCCCATATAAAAAATTTTCAACCTGCTACCAATTGTGGAATGAAGCTTGATGATCAAATCCTCTTCTTCAGGGGAGAAATTAGTTTCAATTTGAAGAATTTGTTGATTATTCCATCTGATTCTGCAATTCTTCCCACAAGATCTCTTCACTCCAGCTGTGTTTATATACACACATATATATATATATATACACACACACATATCAAGTTAATTAATCAGGCAATATATATATATGAAATTACAGAAAGATTGGATTTTTATTTTGGGTTTTTCACCTGGTTTATTATTAATCTTGGGAATGTTTCTTGAAACACCAGAAAGTGATGAAAAAGGAAGCCCTTTTGAATCTTCATTTTCTTTTCCAATCTGAAACATTAATTTTTCACAGGTGGAAGAAGAAGAAGAAGTAGTAGCCTTAACCATTTAAAACAATTAAGCTACTGATTTAATATCAAAAAAATTTCAAGATTTTAGAAGGGTTTGAAGAATGATGAAATACATAATAATATATATATATATATATATATATAGAAAATCAAAGGAAGGAAAGCATGAATGGAGGGTTTGTTACCATTTTTATTATATATATATATATATATATATATAAAATAAAAAAACTAGTTAAACAAACAGTTCTGCATGACAAAATGTAAGTATAATTAGAGATGAAAAAAAAAAAAAAAAGAAGCAGGTCTTTCTTTACATGTTAAAGTGGAGGTTGAAAATTGGGTGAGTTATTTGGTTAAAACCTAGATTTATATATATATATATATATATATATATATATATATATGTATGATGTATGTATGTATGAAATTCTTTAGAGAAAAAGAATGTGTGAAGTTTAATTAAGTGAAACACAAATGTTGTTTTCTCTCATAAAAAAGTTCAACACAAAGTTGAAACAATTTCTTTTATATATATATATATATATAATTTGAAATATTGCAAATAAATAAAATAAGTTTAGAAAAATGTAATATAATATACATTTATTTAAAACATACATTAAGATAATAGTTTCACTTATAATAAAATATTATTTGAATACACTTTCTTTTATTATTATTATTATTATTATTTATGTACAATTATTTATACCAAAAAAAATTTTGAAAAATTAAAATGAAAAAGGAAAAAGAAAGTGCCACAATAATTGAATTTTGTTTTTTTTTGTCTTGAATTAATGGATTGTTATAATTTGAAAGATGACAAATGTTGTTGTTCAATCAATCCCTCGTGAAATTGATTTCACCAAAGATATCAATGTAAACACAACGTACTTAAATTAATTAATTAACTATGATTCTTGTTCAACATTGTTTGAATTTCCATCTTCCACAAAAACCTTAAACAATATATAATATATAATAATAATATATATATATATATATATTGTATGAAGAAGACAATACTAATAATTTTATTATTTTTGTAAAAGAAAATACTAAGAATGGAAAGGTAGACAAAAAACCAAGTTGAAATGAATAAAGAAAGAAGAATATGTGATGAATAAATTTATGGTGGTGGGATAAATTATTCCCTTTATTGAAAAGGTTGGGAATATATACAACATGTGACATACACCCAAATTCTTTCCAATTCTATTCAATATTTCAAACTTTCCAGCTGAATTAGCTAATACAATCAATCCCTTTCCTTTATATTATATATAGTTCTAGCTAATCACCTAATGATGAATTCACATGTTCTAAGAAACTGAATTCAAGATTGGTAATAATTTCAAGACTAAAACGTTCAGTATTATTCAACTATTTATATTGAAATATTATAAAAAAAGAATATAAAGATTTTGTCACAAAAATTGAGAGGTTATGAATTGGAGTATATATATATATATATATGTATATATATATGGGGAGGGAGTAGGGAGTGTTTGTGGGAAGGTATAAAAAGATTTCAACTTAATTTAAGGGAAGGGAGAATATGTAAAGAATCTTGAGAATGGAGTGGTGGTGGGACACAAATGTGCAATTTTAGGTGCAAAATTTATGCCCATAAAATTAATTCAAGTATATATATATATATATATATAAATATATAATATGGAAACAAAATATTTCTTTTCCAAAGTTCATAATTTTTTAAAAGTACATATTAAATTATTATTAATTTAAGTTAAATTAAACTATTTTGAATATTTGGATTTCTCATAACTAAATATATTATATATATATAATATATATAATATATATATATTATTTGCATTTTTTAAGTGGGTACAATGGAACCCAAAACAAAAGCCACACAAACTAAGTTGTCCACGTGACAAGTGCTTATCTCCCGTGGCATTTCATCATTTCTTTATTATTAAAAAATATATTCTCAATTACGTACATTATATATATATAATATATACACACATATTCCATTTGGCTCCTTTTCTTTTATCTTAATTTTTTTTAGTTGGATTAATAGAAAAGGGTAAAATTGGCGTTTAAAAATAATAAAACCATGAGTAGGAAAAATGAAAAATAATAATATTATTTATAGGGTTTTTAATGTTATTATTTTCTGTTTTATATTATTAAAAAAAAAAGAATATATATATATATATATATATTATAAAGTATTATAAATATAGAAGAGTTCCAATTCAAAAAAAGAAAAAAAGAAAAGTGAAGGTTCTGTGTAAGTTGTAACCCACCGCCACTGAAAGTTTCCAACGCAGATTTTTTTTGTGTCCTTCTGGTTAAGTTTCTCTCTCTTTCTCTTTCTTTCTCTCTCTAGAGTGCGCGTTTGAATCTTTGCGTTGATAACCTACCATCATCCCTCCAATAACCTGTCTATTTAATTTTTCTGTTTGTTTGTTTGTGATGGTTGAAGTTTTCATTTTGTGTTGTTTTTCAAACTTGTAAAAATAACAACTTTTTTTTTTTTTTCCATCAGTTTAGCCATTGATGATCTTAAGCTTTTTGAAACTCGTGAAGGGTTTTTAGTTTCTTCGTCTATCGAAGAGGAAAAAAGGGTTCTTTTTTCATTTATATATTTTTCAGAGGTATGAAGAAAACAAAGCTGGACTTGTTCTTGTCATTAAGTCGGCAGAAGTCGGTGCAGATTTTGATGTTTATGGTGATGTTGTACATACTTTTAGTGAGTTTTGAGGTTCCTTTTGTTTTTAGATCTGGGTTTAGTGAGCTTTCTCAAGAGAGTTATGGTGGAATTGGCGGTGGTTCTTTGAATATTCAGAAGTCATTTATACTTGATAATGAAGAAAATTTGAATGAAAATGGACCTCCAATTCGCCCTTTGGATGTTCCTTTTCGGGTTTCTAATGAATCCAGACCTGAGAGAAGTATAAAGGAGTTTACTGTTCCTTTATCAAGCTTGAAATTTGACGACGGCATTGTTAATTTCACGCAGAAAGATGGGTTTCTGGGTATTTTGAAGTTAGCTAAAGAAGCCTATGAAGTCGGTGGAAAGCTCTGGGAAGAGCTTAAATTGCGGGAAACTGGTTTAGCACCAGTTCCAATTCCAAAGGGAAATTCGCTGAAAAAGTCTCTCAATGATTCCTGTCCTGATTCCATAGCCATGTCCGGCTCTCAGTTCTTGGAAAAACAGAGACTGGTGGTTTTGCCTTGCGGATTGACACTGGGTTCCCATATTACAATTGTTGGGAAACCCAAAGCTGCTCACCCGGAGCACGAAACAAAGATTTCCCTTCTCAAAGAAGGCCAATACGTTATGGTATCGCAATTTATGATGGAATTACAGGGCTTAAAGACTGTGGACGGAGAGGACCCGCCAAGGATTTTGCATTTCAATCCCCGGCTGAAGGGGGATTGGAGTGGGAAGCCAGTGATTGAACAGAACACTTGTTACAGGATGCAGTGGGGCACTGCACACCGGTGTGAAGGCTGGAAATCCAGAGCTGATGAAGAGACAGGTGACTCATTTTTCTTCCTTTTTTGATTCTGCAAAATTTTAACTCGTGTTTCAATTGTGCTGTTCTGTTCTGTTCTTGGATTGATCAGAATTTGGGAATTGCTATCACAAAATGCTATGATTTCATTAGGATATCTAAATTTCTGATCTTGAATTTTCTCATTTAAGTTAAGACTACGTTTGACACTAATGATTTCAGTTTTGTATAGTTATATGGTTAAGTTTAGTAGATTGGTGGTGAGTGAGTAGGTAAACTACATCTCTTTGGTTATTATATATATATATATATATATATATATATATATATATGTATGTATAGCTTATTACCTGGATATCTTGTAGTTGATGGTCAAGTTAAGTGTGAAAAGTGGATTCGTGATGACAACAATCACTCTGAGGAACGAAAGGCATCTTGGTGGCTGAATCGCCTGATAGGCCGAACAAAGAAGGTATCTATCGACTGGCCTTTCCCTTTCACCGAGGACAAGCTATTTGTTTTGACCCTTTCTGCTGGATTGGAAGGCTATCATGTAAATGTTGATGGAAGGCACGCAACTTCTTTTCCGTATCGCATGGTGAGGAGCTTTTGTCTTATATTCTTGTTTTTAAGTTGAACATGGAAGTTTTTTAAAAGATTTTCCGACTTATTGTTGCAGGGATTTGCACTTGAGGATGCAACTGGTTTAACTTTGAATGGTGACATTGATGTTCATAATGTAGTTGCTGCTTCTTTGCCGACCTCGCATCCTAGCTTCGATCCACAAAGATATCTAGATATGTCTTTTAGGTGGAAATCCCCTCCTTTACCAGATGGACCTGTTGATATGTTCATCGGCATTCTCTCGGCAGGCAACCATTTTGCTGAACGGATGGCTGTTAGGAAATCTTGGATGCAAAATAGACTTATCAAGTCTTCTAATGTCGTTGCCAGATTCTTCGTGGCACTGGTGAGCAAACTCCTGCCAACATGCACTCTTAAGACTTCTAATATATGTGTATATTTAAAAGTTGAAACTCTTGACAGCATCCTAGAAAGGAAGTAAATGCAGAGCTCAAGAAAGAAGCTGATTTTTTCGGCGACATTGTTATAGTTCCATATATGGATAATTACGATCTTGTTGTATTGAAAACTGTTGCCATATGTGAATACGGGGTGAGTACTCGTACTCGTATTCAAATTCTAGGATTCTCTTCTGTTCATTATGTTTATGGATCAGAAAAGAAACTTATTATTTTGCTTGCTATTTTTAAGGTTACAAAAGTTGCAGCTAAATATGTCATGAAATGTGATGATGACACATTTGTTAGAGTGGAGACTGTTCTTATGGAAGCAAATAAGGTAGCCGATCATAGAAGCTTGTATATCGGAAACATCAACTACTATCATAAGCCCCTCCGAAGTGGAAAGTGGGCAGTGACTTATGAGGTACTTGGAAAAACTATTACACATAATTCCCAACTTTATTTCCTAACTTATGTATGGTAATTTCTTCCTTAAAAATTGTTCAGGAGTG